>KE504839.1:341971-361623 GCA_000441515.1 Elaeis oleifera
ATATATATATATATATATTCTTATTAATATTTTTTTCTTTTCTTTTCTCCCCAAACTTCCAACCAAGGTGTCTCTTGTTGCCAAAAAATATCTTTTTCTGGTTAAAAATAGCACATCTTGTGCTCCTCATCTCACTGCTGAAAATGAAAAAAAAAGTGCGCACTTCCTCCGAGATTTTCTCTTGTCCATTTGGACTTGGCATAGGCAATAATATCCCCCTTTCCTCAACCGCTGCGATCACCTGCCTCCTTCCCTGTCTCCAGTTGCGATCCCACCATCTACAACCTCCTACTCGTATCGCCATTTGCTCCATCTCTCCGCCGCAGCCCTCCTTGCCTTCCTCTCGCACATCTTCAACTCCGTCTCCACCGACAACGACCATCCGAACCATCGATTGGTCTTCTTCTTCCAAGATGACTGTTGCGGCCAATCTTCGAGTACATCTGACTCTGATGGAGAGCTACCTGCAAAACAAATTTGCTAGTCAGAGTTTTGTTCGGTGGAGATCCTCTGATGCCTAAGTCAGTGAGGAGTGATGAACAGAATATTTAAAGTAGAATTTGACAGAGTTTTAGCCTAGAAGTCTCTCTTACCGTTGTCTGTTCCCTTACCCCCCCTTTTATAGGCGATTCAGATGTAACTGTTGAGCACGTGGAATCTCATTTTTTATGACACTAAAAGATAGTTAATCCCTATTATCAGACCATAATCATGGAGTTAGTGGACAGTTTATGCCCACCAATGATCGTGGTGTGCAGTCATTATCCATGATTGTGATATCACGATTGTAGATTCCAATATACCGACTGAAGGTCAGTGATTTTGATATACCGACTGAGGGTGGGTAATTCAAGTATACCGACCGACCATCGATTTCTCATATTTTGTATCGAAGAGTCCTTGGTAGTAGTGTATCAGGTCGGTTGGATTGGTTGCCATTTGAGAAGGCAATCATGAGTTACCAACAGACAGTCGGCTAACCGATAGATAGTCGGTCGTTAGTCATATTTCGTGAAGCCGATTGAATGTCGGGTGATGAACCCTGTAGATACTATAGTCGAATCGATGATTTTCATGACGGTGTTATGTTGATGGTCCAACATCTATTGTCGAAGCAGAGTCGGAGGGCTGACCTTGAATCAGGGGGAGCATATCCGATTGTCTCAACAGTTATCCTCCACTTCCGAGTCTAAAGTGACTTGACATGTTGGACGATAGGAGTCAGCATATTTTTGTCATGATTTCGAGCTCTAATTTTGTGGTTGTTTCGGTCGTAGGGATTGATGATCCTCTCAAAAATAGAAATTCTCCCGCCATTTTGTCGTTTCAATGATCATGCGATCATCATTGGGACATCAAATCGAGGGATGGTTATTTAATATTGCGGTTGGTCAGATGGCAGAACAATCTAATTGATTTGATTTTGACTCATCGGGTGCCACCACATGTCTGACGGTTATTGGTTCATGATGATTCATGTGGATCATGTTGACGTGTCTTGATCAGACGGTAAATGCATCGAAAGATCCAAATGATGTTCGGCCCTAACATCACCATATGTCAAGATCTGGATAAATCTTGATTTGAAAAAACTCATCTCAACCATTGGTGGGTTCTATATATAAAGGTAGCATTCCTCCTTCATTTGGATCTTCTGCAACTCTGAGAATCCGAGAACTTTCTTGTGGGTGTCGAAAGCTCCATTGAAGGGGACTATTCTTTTTCTTCTTCCTCCACATCTTCGTGATCTCCAGGACTTTTTCCTTGCTTTCAGGTTGGCCTTTTCTCTTCCCTTCTTCACTTCTTTTTCGATTTTCTCCACCATTGTTAATGGCTAGTAGTAGTAGGAAAGGTAAGGGTAAGATTAGGGAAGATGAAAATAGATCTTCTAATTTAGAAACCTTCTCGAAGTTGTCGATCGATTAGTTCGATTGACGAATCCCTTCTAGATTCGACCGTAGAAGCTTCTTCTATGATCGAATCTAGAGTTCTTCAACTTCGAAATAATATCGTATTCCAGAGCTGTTTCGACTTATGCACCCGATCTGGATGATCGAGTGATCTCTCCTCCTATAGACCAAATGGCTATTTATGTAGAGAACCTTCAGGCTGGACTTCGTTTTTCGATTTCAAACTTCATTCGAAATTTTTTGATCATTATAGGATTTGTTCTGTCTAGCTTGCCCTAAATTTCATTTGGCTAATCATCAATTTTGCTTTGTTGTGTCATATAATTTCGACCAATCCTAGAGTATCCTTTTTTCGAGCTTTCTTCGTACTTCATTCACACCCTAAGGTCGAGGGTTGGTGGTTCTTTGGCCCGAGAAAGGGTCTACATTTTATTATCGATCTTCCTTCTTCCATCCATGGATGAAGAATCAGTTCTTTTTATGTCTTTCTCTTCGGCTTGGGATTTTTCTTCTTCTTGAGAGAATCTTTGGATGAGCCTGAATGAAAATAGCCGAATCGATGTCGCCGATTGAGAAGATTTTCTACGATTAAAAGACATAGAAGTCCCTCCACAACGGGAGCTGTTGACAGAGCAGAGCTTGTATAACACCGGACTTAGTTCGGTACCTTCCGTAGGTATAGCATAGTATTCATCGATCTTTCATTTTTCATTTAACCTCAAATTTATGGTTAAGTCATTGTTGTTTCTATCCGCAGGTATGCATCCATCAATGGATAAGATTCGATGGAATGCCATCTGAAGAGGCCCGCTGCTGGTGCGGATCCATCTCAGGGTCCAAAAAGACCCGATCTGATACTCCTTCGGCAGTTGTGTCCGAGGCCCATGCCGAACCTGTTATTGCACTGTCAGCCCTGGGGTCCTTCTTGCACTCGAAGCTCCTCCTTCGGTTGAGCAATCAAGCAGTCATGATGACGTTGTGATTATTGATCGAGTACCGATCAGTGTGGTGCCGATGTTGACTCGGATGCCATCATCATCCTGATGATCTTCCACATCCGAATGGATGGCGGCGCCAGTGAGTCAGCCATCCACTCAGGAGCGCGGAAAGACGCCACAGGTTTCGATCAATGGTGAGGCTTCGGAAGACTTGACGGAGCATTTTGACATTCAGATACCTGTAGGTGAGTCGACCTTGGGGAACCTGAAGCGGGCGAAACAATTTTTGGAGATTGCACTTCTCCCGATGGATCGGGAGAATAGAAAGGATCAGACTATACCCAATATCTTTTCATCTTTTTATCCTGTTATCCTCAGCGTAAGTCAATATTTCTTTGTTTGCTCACTCTTGTCGGTATTTTCTTGTAATTTTAACTATTATCTTTTCTAGTTGGTGCATGATGTGTTGGCAATAAAGACTAGATTCCAAGGACTGATGGAACTTGGTCAGACGTGGACCGACCAAGTTGCAACTGCAGAAACTGACAAGAAAGTCACCGATGAACTTCTTCAAGTGGCGACCGATCGAAAAAAAAGTACAAAGAAGAAATCTATCGATTGAAGGCTAAATTAGCGTCGGTCTAACAGACCATTAGCTCCCATGATGCTCGGATTCAGTAGAAAAGAATACGATCAGTTGACCTCGGGGGAGAGTGATGACTGCTATCGTGAATTGAAAAATGTGTGGGAGAGCCATCGGACTACCGAAGCAAAGTCAGCACTAGCCGATGTCGAGTCGGCGTCCGCAAAGAAAACGGTGAAGACTACTCAAGAAGCCCTTAGCCGAGCTCAGGAGGCCCTTAGTCGAGCCATCGAGGACCACAAAAAGTCTGAAGATTTCAAACAAGAAGTCCTCGAAGGCAGTGATGAAGCTTATTAGATTGGATACAAGGATGGTAGAGATACTGTTGCAAAGCTTTATCCGGATCTGGATCTAAGTAGCATCACCATCCCAACTTTAGAGGAAAGGATGATGGAAGCAGCTCCGACTATCGAAGGAACTGCACCGATTATTGAAGAAACTGCATCGGTGTCTGTCAAAGTAGAATCGATTGCTGTCGGAGTCTAGGAGATCGAAGCAGCAGTGGTGACCGAAGCGATTGAATCGAAAGTTGTTGGTGAAGCCGATCGACAGTCGGTGTAGTTAGGTTTTCTCTTTTTGTTATCGGACTTTAGTCTGATTTTTGTAGCTCTCAATTGACACTGAAATTTTCTTCCTTTTGTCACTGCACTTTAGTTCGATTTTACAGCCTTTAGCTGATAACGAAAAATTTTTTTAAGTGTCGAGTCTCTTTGAATATGATCATCATTCGTCGTAGTATTGCTAATTTAGACAAATAGCAATTGGTGTAGTTTCCTTTACCCGGGTGTCAACCAATTAACCCTTAGGCATAATTTTGTAAATATTTGATATATGAAAATTAATCGAATATACTTCGACTGACTAGAGTCGAATCGATATATCTTTTCGATCGATCAGAGTCGAGTCGGCATATTCTTTAGATCGATCGGAGTTGAGTCAGCATATTCTTCTGATCGTTGGGAGTCGGATCAGTATGTAGATTAATCGATGGATCATTGGTCAGACATCATATTTGTAGATAGCCAAATATTCAGTTGAAAATTTGTTAAAAATCAAACATTATTTTGAATATATTATAAGGATAAATTTCATTGATAATACATTCGTAGATTATCGGTATTCCATGTTCGGGGGACAATCGTTCCGTCGAGGGTCTCAAGTCGATATGCACTTGGATGAAGGATTTCGATCATCCTGTATGGGCCTTCTCAGTTAGAAGATAATTTTTTTTGCTCTGAGAATTTTGAAACTTCTGCTTTTCTTAAGATCAAATCTTTGAGATGAAAGGTTTCGGTTTAACCATTGCATTGTAATACTAGACCACTCTTTGTCGGTATGCAGCCATCCTTATTTTGGCTTGTAGCCAAATCTTCAGGAGTAAGTCTAAGTCAGCTCTTCGACAGTCGAAATTACTTGGCTCTGCATATTATTCGACCTTATTGATGGTAGTCCGATCTCCAATGGAATCACTATTTTCATTCCATATGCTAGATTGAATAGTGACTCTCCCGTTGGGATGCGAGGAGTCATCCGATAAGCCCATAAGATTGGGTATAATTCTTCTACCTATAAATCTTTGGTTTCATCAGTCTGATTTTGAGACTATATAGAATCATTCGGTTTGTCACTTTCACTTTCCTGTTTGATTATGGATGGCCGATGGAGGTAAGTTTGTTGGTGATATGGAGTTTTGCACATAACTCTTTAAACTTCTGATTATCGAATTGTCGGTCATTATTGGTAATAATGATGTGTGGCAATCCGAATTAGTATATAATGGACTTTTGAATGAAGTCTTTCATTTTGCATTTAGTAACTTGACTAAGGGATTCGATTTCTATCCATTTGATGAAATAATCTATGGCAATGACTAGAAACTTTCTCTGACAAGTCGTTGGAGGAAAAGACCGAGTATGTCAATTCTCCATTGTATGAAGAGTCATGGTGCAATGATCGGTGTTAACTGGCTGGCCGATTGATGCTGAATATTGATATATTTTTGATATGCTTCACATTTCTGAACAAATTCGATGGCATCTTTCCTCATAATGGGCCAGTAATACCTCTACCATAAGACTTTATAAGCCAACGATTTACCCCTAGGTGATTTCTGTAAATTTCATCGTAAATTTCTTGGAGAGCATAATCTGCTTCGATTGATCTTAAACGCTTGAGCAATGAAAGAGAGAATAATCTTTTATACAGTTGTCCATCCATCAACACATACTGTAAAGCCATCCATCTTAGTCGTTTGACTTCTAATGAATCTTCGGATAGAGTTTCGTCGATCAAATACTGAATGATTGGGTCTATCCAGCTTGATTCATCATTTATTTGTTTTACTTCGTTGACTTTATCGATACTCGATTGTTCAAGATACTCAACGAATATTCGATCGAGTAAATTAAAAGAAATAATTGTCAGTTGGGAAAGTATGTTAGCACATGCATTTTTTATTCTAGGGATATAGGAGATCTTGAAATACTTGAAGGTTTGGGTGAGATCTCTCACTTTTTGAAGATATTTCACCATGATCAGATCTCGGGCTTCAAATTTATCTTTAACTTGTTCAGTGATCAACTATGAATCAGTGAAGACCTTCAAATTATCTACACCAAGCTCTTTTGCAATATTCAAACTGGCTAACAAGACTTCATATTCGGCTTGGTTATTCAAAGTTTTAAAGTTGAACCAAAAGACATATTCAGTCACTGTCCCTTCGGTATTGATGAGAATGAGGCCAGCTCCACTTCCTTGAGCATTGGATGCTCCATCAACATGTAACACCCAAATAGATTCTGATTCAGCCTTCGAGTTTGTCGTCAGGTATAGTACACTCAACGACGAAGTCGACCAAGACTTGAGCTTTTATTGACGGTCATAGGCGATACTGTATATCAAATTCATAGAATTTAATTATCCACTTCACCATCCGATCGAAGGTATTTGATCACTGCAAGATTGCCTTCAAGGGTTGGTCTGTCAAGATGACCACTGAGTGTGCTTTGAAAATATGGTCGAAATCTCTGGGTCGAAATAATAAGAGCGTAGATCATCTTTTCTGTCTTCGAATATCTAGTCTCAACGTCATGGAGAACTTTACTTGTGTAGTAAATAGGCCTTTTGAGTTCGGTTTTCATCTTCCTTGATGAGAATTGAACTAATCGCTTCTAAAGATATTGCCAAGTAGAGATATAATATTTCTCTCTTATTCGATTTTGTAAGTAATAAAGGAGATGTCAAGTACCTTTTTAGGTCTTCAAAAGCCTGTCGGTATTCATCTGACCATGAGAAGTCATTTGTTTGCTGCAAAATCTTGAAGAAGGGTAGACACTTTTCTACCGACTTCGAAATGAATGGCTAAGTATGTCAATTCCTAAGTATGTCAATTTTTTCATTTATTTACTGTATCTCCTTTTTAGAGTTGGGATGCTTCGTGTTGAGAATAACCTTATTTTTTCTGGATTAGCTTCAATTTTCCACTGCAACAAGAGAAATTTGAAAAATTTTTTGACTATTACACCGAATGCATACTTAGTCGGATTCAGTTTTATCTGGTGTCGTCGAAGTGTCTCAAAAGCTTTCTTCAAGTCTCAGATGGGATCATATGTTTTCATACTTTTTACAAGCATATCGTCGATATAAACTTTCATATTTTATCAAATCTGTTCTTTGAAGACTTTGTTGATCAGCCGTTGATAAGTCGTTCCGATATTTTTTAAGCTGAATAACATCACTTTGTAGCAATAGATACCTTTATCGATCATGAAGATTGTGTTCTCTTCATCTTTGGACGTCATTCGGATCCAGTTGTATCCCACGAAGGCATTTATAAAACTCAAGAGTTAATGTCCTGATGTTGCATCGACTAGTTGATCAATCTTTGACAGAGAAAAATTATCCTTTGGACGGACTTTATTTAAGTCGGTATAGTCGATGCAGATTCATCATTTTCGTTGGCTTTCTTTACCATCACGACATTGGTCAGCCAATTCGGATAGTTGGCTTTCCTGATGAAGTCTGCTGCAAGAAGCTTATTGACTTCTTCGTCAATGGCCTTCTGCCTTTCGAGAGCTAAAATTTTTTTTTTTGCCTCACCAGTTTAAATTTTGTGTCAACATTTAATCGATGAGTTATCACAAGTGAGGGGATCCTAGATATATCAACCGTTGATCAGGCAAAGACATCGGCATTGGTTCTCAGTAGACCGAGTAGTTGACTCCGCTTCAACTCAGGTAGAAGTGACTCGATTTGAACAATTTTAGTTGGATTATTTCTCTTAATGGGATCGAAATCAATTGTTTAACTGACTCATCCCTTTCTTCATTATTCCTCTGATCTAGTTTGTCAACCGACAGAGGGTCTTCGAGTTTGTTGCCATCGACAGAGATCATGAAGCAGCATCGGACCAGTTGTTGATCTCCTCGCATCCCTCTGATTTCATTTCTTGTTAGAAATTGGATAAGAAGATGGTATGTCGAAACAATTGCTCTTAATGCATTAAGTCCTGATTGTTCGAGTATAGCATTGTAAGTATAAGGCACTCAAATAACAGTAAATGTTAAGAGGATAGTGTTTTATCATGGTTCGGTTCTGATAGTTAGAGAAAGAGTATTTTTTTTTCTACACTAACCGCATCTCCTATGAAGCCAACTAAAGGGGTAGAAACATTTTTGAGTCAGTCAATAGGTAGTTGCACTTGAGAGAAGGTAGAGTAAATAAATATCTGTAGAATTTTTATTATCTATAAGGATTCTTTTATACCATAATGAGTTATCGTCATTGAGATGACGATAGCATCATTATGAAGAATCTGTACTCCTCGAGTATCATCATCCGAAAAAGAGATTACATTATCTTGTCATTGCTTCTTGGATGATTCTCCTTCAAAACTTGCCCCCCAATCTCTTGATTATCCTGAGATCATGTTGATAACTCCCATTATTGGTCGATTATTATTAGCTTCCTCAGGTTGAAGTTGAGATTGTTGGTCGGTAGGAGACTGAGTTAGGCGGTCGCATCGATATTTTTTGAGATAGCCCCATCGGATTAGGACTTCTATCTCATCTTTAAGTTGAATACACTGTTCGATATCATGATCGTGATCACGATGGAATCAACAGTATTTTTTTTATCGCGGCTCTTCGATGGCACTTTCATCAGAGGTAGATGGCGAGAGATAATCTTCTCCTTTAATCTCCATTAGAATCTATGCACAAAGAGTAGAGAGAGAAGTGTAGGAGTCATAATTGTAACCAAAATTATTTAGTTTTAGACTTCATCGGCGAGGCGAAGTTCCTTTATTGGTTGACACCCGACTTGGTCCAGTCAGAGCTCTATTCTTTTTCTATTTTTTCTTCTGATCTTTCTTTCTGATTGACACCGATCATAGCACCCTCGTCTGTATGGATATATTTATACGTGCACTCGAGAAGTTCAGCATATATCCGAGGGAGCGTCTTATCCAGGGAGTAAGAGAACCTAGAATTTGTAAGCCCCCTCTTCATAGCCGAGATGGCCATGTCCTCATTGAGGTCTCGAACTTCAAGCGTGGCAGCGTTGAAACGTGCCACGAAGCTCCTTAAAGTCTCTCCTTCATTCTGTTTGATGGAGAAGAGAATGTCCAATGTTTATGGCATTCTTATACTGGTGTTGAAGTGAGCCACGAATGACTGTTCCAACTGCTCAAAGAAATAGATGCTTCCTAGCTAGAGCCTAGAATACCAGGCCCGAGCAACTTTTCAAATTGGAGCTGGAAAGTCAAGACATAAGAGGACATCGATTGTACCCTGAATCATCATGAGAGCCTTGTAGCTCTTCAGATGGTCAACGAGATTGGTGGAGTCGTCGTAAGGCTCCATTTACAGTATCTTGAATCGAGCCAGGATTGACTCATCCAAAATGCACTGAGAGAAAGGCAAAGTGGTGTAGATGCTGAAGTCGTTGGAAGATCCTTGGCCATCTACTTGGAGTTGGATAAATCGGTGGTTGATATCTTTGAGCTTGCACTCATAGTCGTCGAATTGCCATTGCTATAAGAATTCAGGGGTAGAATCTCTAGAAGAACTTGAGGATGAAGAACTTAAAGGCGAGCGTGGCTCTTCCCTTTTCATACTGTGGCGGTGAGAAGAAAAGATCATCGTTGTTGGCAAGTGGCATGGTGAGAGTACCGGGATGGTGGCTCAACATGATGAGAATGTCGAGCAGATCGTCATTCCAAAGATCGAGAAGGAGATCGTTGTAGGACACGACGGCTGTGCCTGGATGGCACTATGCACGACGTCGGCTCCTTCGCCATCGGTAGTTACTGTTATTGTTGTTATTATTGTTGTGTTTGCTCGAGGCTGTGAACTGTCTTTGTTAATATCTTCATCTGCTACACCAAGGCAGCGAATTGTTGAGTATCCATGGTAACGACTTGACGTAAGGAACTGGGCTTTGCTGGTGGAGGTGGGAGATCTTCCAAACGGGAAGGTTGCCTGATGGAACTGATGGAAATATTCTGGGCTCTCATTTTTAGCATGATGGTTAGATCTTTCTCCTCCTACCTAGCATGTCAATCTGTTGCGGCCAATCTCTAAGTACACCTAACTCCAATGAAAAGCTATCTGTAAATAAGTCCGCTGGCTGGAGTTTTGTTTGGTGGAGATCCTCCGATGTCTAAGTCGACGGGGACCTTTCGATGCGTAAGTCAGCAGGGAGTGGTGAACAGGATATTTAAAATAGAATTTGACAAAATTTTAACCCAAAAGTCTCCCTTAACGTTGCCTGTTCCTTTATCTCTCTTTATAGATGATTCGGATGTAACCATTAAGCACATGGAGTCCTGCTTTTATGGCACTAAAGGATAGTTAATCCTTTTATTGGACTATAATTTTAGAGTTAGTAGGCAGTTTATGTCCACCAATGATCGTGGTGTGCAATCATTACCCATGATTGTGGTATCACAATTGTAGATTCCAATATACTAACTGGAGGTCAGTGATTTTGATATACCGACTGAGGTCGGTGATTCAGGACCGAACGACCATCAGTTTCTCATATTTTGTATCAAAGAATCGTTGGTGGTAGTGTATCGAGTCGGTTGGATTGGTTGCTGTTTAAGAAGGCAATCGGAAGTTACCAACAAGCAGTTGGCTAACCGATAGACAGTCGATCATTAGTCATGTTCTGTGAAGCCGATTGAATGTCAGAATGATGAACTCTGTAGATGCTATAGTCAAACCGGTGATTCTTGTGGAGGTCTTATTTTGACGGTCCAATATCTATTGTTGAAGTAGAGTTGGGGGATCGATTTTGAATCGAAAGGAGCAGATTCGATTGTCTCAATAATGACCAAGACAGGTGGACTAAGCTTTTCTTTCTTTTTTTTTAATAATTGTGGCCGATCCGCTGCCACCAAATTAGCTGTCCCATAAAATCAGCTTCTAAATTCGGGTTCCATTTCAATTTGCCTATAGTCGGCAAATCCTGACGACTTATCTTGTGTCCCGAATAAGGCTCGTCTTCGGAAAGCAAACATAAAACCTGACTGGTTGAAGCATGGGGAGGCTTCGGATCGAGGGAGAGGAAGTAAATGGTTGGTGGCTCGGTGCTCACAATCCGAGTTACCCCTATTATGCTGCTCCCCCTCCCAACATGATGATTCTTGAATCTTGAACCCTATCCTTCTTCCTTTTTTTTCCTTCTATATGTGCGTCTGTTGAAGCGGCGGTGATGGCGAGCCCACTTTCATGCGATCTTGGCCTTTGTTAGTCTTCGTATCTGATGGCAAATCAGATGATTGGAAAAGGCCCACTTTTAATTCTTCTCCTGTGATTGTCTCCAGTTTGGCAAGGCAACGGCTGTAGCCCTTGGTTAAGAAGAGTGCAGAAAAGAAGGCGACAAAGGGATTTCCCTCTTCGATGGTTCCAAGGCGATTCTGAGCCTCCCTCTTTTCATCTCTTCGCGATAACTCCCGTTATTCCTTCTTGTTTCTTGATTTTTTTTTTAATAACACTTATGAAGATTTAATATTGAAATTCTTTATATCTGAAGTTATATGTTCAAGAATTGTTTTCCCCCTTATTTAACGTTAGGTTTTTACATTTTGCAATGCTTCTTATAATTCTAGATTTATTTGTGTTCGATGAAGGATATTTTCGTTCCATGAAAATAGCGAGTGAATTTTGCATTTGGTAGAGAAATCAACTGCATTATAGAAATTTAACATCCCGAAATGGTTGAAAATATTAGAAACCATGACAGAGGTAGATAATTTTCTATTTTAACAATAAAAGTGTCCTCTTCTCTCCATATATAAAGGATGGGGGCTGTGTGGAAGCTTGGATGGATTGAAGGTAGCGTTGTAAATCATATCTGATAGTCAATAATCAAATTAGACTGAAAATTTTGATAAATTGATAACCTTTACTGCTTTGGTTTTGGATGCTGTTCGGGCTCTCTTGCCTCGGCCCGAACCTCAGGTGGCGAAACTACCGATGTTGTTTTGGTAGTTCCCCTCGCCGTCTTTTCCTCGGATGACGTAGCAAGGAGCACTGTCAGTGCTGACAGTACCAAAACTGGTTCAGGAACCGATGTCGATGGGGCATCGGGTTCCATGCCTGACGTCGAAACACCGACTGGAGCCGGTGCTTGATGCCTCTTCGGTGGTCGCGAAGGTCCAGCCTCAGATGCTGTTCTCTTCTTGGCAGCGTGCAGACGAATATCGGCATTCGACACATGTATCCTCTGCTGCATGGCTGCAATTACAATGGAGGTCAGTATAATTCAGCAAGTAAAAAAAATCAAAAATAATCAACCAACTATACTATACCTAGACGAGGAACCGAACTAAGGTTGGTGTTATAAAAGGGCATGTTCGGTTACAAGCTCTTTCTGCTTCGGCACCGATATGTCCTTCAGTCGGTGAAAATCCTCTTGGTCGTCGATCTCTACCCGACTGTTGTCGTTGGGACCGGTTCAAGGATCGCCCCAACGAGAAGAAAATCTCAAGGAAGAGAAGAAGAAGCAAAGAAAACTGATTATTTCATCTATGAATGGATGATGGAAGATCGGTGATAAAGGAAGACCTTTTTGAGGATTGAAGAACCACCACCCTTGGGCCTTCGGATGAGGTCGGAGGATAAAGAAGACTCGAAAAAGAGAAGGACGGGGCATGGTCGGCCACATCCGATATAGCAAAGCAAAACTAATTATCAGCCGGATCGAGTTTGGTGCCAGTTGAGCCGGACAAGATTGTAATAATCCAAAATATTTCGGACAAACTTCGAAATCGAAAATCGAAAATCCGTCCGAAAATCTTCGACGTAAAAGGTCACCTGGCCCGAAGGTGGGTTATTCATCCAACCATCGGCCCCAGGGACGAAAGTTAAAACTGCTTCGAGATACAAAACTGCTTCCAGAGTCATTCGACATTCGATCCCGAAAGTGAAGAGGACTCCACATCCGGACTCGACTAAGATTCATCAGTCGAATTTTTCGACCGATCTTCTCGAGAAGGAGAAGCCCTAGCCATGAGAATAACTCTGAAGAAGACAGAAGATTTTAGAGGAAAGAAGAAAGGACTCGAAAGAAAGGCAAAGTTGACCTGAAAGCTGGGAGCGATAACCTTGGACGTTGAGGCAATAATCCGACAGAGTCTCAGCACCAAAAGCAGTAAAAAATGAAAATTTGACTGAGAGTGACCCTATATATATATAGGATCCCTCAACGATCAAGATAAAGACAATCAAATCGAAGATCTACTAGATGACGATATGTGGCAACATCTGGACCGACCATCGATCGGATGGTTCGATGCACCTGCCCCAGATTGAGCCACGTCACCTTTATCCGCATGAACAATTTCGACCTAATAACATTCGGACACGTGGAATAAATCTACTTGTCAGAATCATATTATCAGACGTCGAATCGACTTTCTGAAATGACGTCTGACACTGACAACTGATATCGAATCATCCGATTAGTGTGACAGACAGCTATACCTGCCAACACGATAAAATAGCCGATCACCCATATCTCGAAGAAAACGACATCAAAATCGAGATTCGATGGGACAAAAATAACTCCCTTTATCCAACGTGACAAACTACGTGGTAATATACACGTCGACTCACTTTGAACTTGGGAGTGAGGGACAACTGTTGGGATAAGTCAATCAACTCCCAACTCAAGTCAACCGACTACCGATTTCGATTCAATCAAACCGATCGATCGGACATACAATTCCGACTCTACATCGACTAAATATGTGGTTCCGACTCTTCATCAATCAACTGAGCGAACCGCATCGACTTATCGCCGGCTGACCGACTAACGATTCGACTACTATCGATCAACAGCGGATGACTTAGACCATTGGTATAATAGAATTACTAGTCGACGGTCATGCATGGATTCTACCGACATATGGTCGGCTAATCTGCTCAACATGCCATAACCGTCACGAACGGTTGCCGTCTGCATATCATGGTGCGATCAGTGAGAATTAACGATCTACTACGTGATTATGGTCCGATAATTTAGTACCATAAAATACGAGACTACGTTCGACGGTTACGACAACCTCATCTATAAAAAAGGGATGAGGAAACAGGGCTGATAAGCTTACGCTGAGTCAAAACTCTGCTACTATTTACATTCAACTCCTGTTCACCAACTTTTCTCTCTGACTTAAGCATCGGAGGGTCTCCATCAGATACAAATTCGGTCTGTGCGGATGCTATTTTGTAGGTGTTTATTCCCAGCGACAGGCGACGGAGAGTTAGCCGCAACAGATGCAACTCTACATCCAAATATGTAGGCTAATAAATATTCAAACAGGTGATTAAGAATACAGTTATTTGTAATATTAGTTATAATGCATGTGTAAGTGCACATGGTTACTACTAAGATTTTTAGATTTAGGATTTTTTTTAACAATAGTGCGGATTAGATACTAACATGTTTTGCCCACGAATGGTATATTATGTTCATAATCTACATAAATTTACTATGACCAACAAATCACCCTAAATTGGGTTTAGAGGCAGGGCAAAAATCGTGAAAATTCCTACATAGGGAAAGTTTTTCCCATCTTGATCTCTTTCTTGGAGTCCAACAATGTTAGAGTTTCTTTTTTTTAGAAGACTAGTATGGTTTAGGTTGTTAAGAGAGAAATTTAATAATGGTTATTTCAGAATTGAAAATTGGGAAATATACCTACCTGGTTTATGTATTAAATCCAATTTTGAGTCTTATCAAGGTGAGCTTGATCATATTAGGTCTTTCTCAAGCTGGGATTGAAATTAATTCTAGCTTGATAGTTAAGCTCGAGCATGGATTAGTAAATTTTCATTGAGCCCGATCAAGCTTCTATTGGATCTGAACTTGAGCTGCCTAGATCAACTGATGGTTGTAGTGGTGGTGTTTGTAATATTATATCATTATATTGTTCCTTCTCTTCTTTTATACATAGAGGCCTAGATGATTTGTTTGAAGACCTTCATGAAGTGCCTTGTCACCAATCCCCTTGTGGCATGGTGAAGTGGGGAATTACAAGACAATGGAATGGTATTCTACTCCATTACTTGACGTGTTGCTATCCCTTACCACTCCATTCCCCACTAAGACTCCCAGTCACCTGTGGCAATGGGGGATGGTGGTACATAGAGGAACGTGGGTGTTAATTAAGGACCCACACCCAGCATATGGCCAATAATCGACTTCCACAGAGGATTGGTGCTCTGAGCAAGTAATGTCCTTACTCTAATGTTAGTGCCTAGGTGAGCTTTAGATGGTTTGCTGTTTTGCAAGCAATCAGTTGTATTCATTTATTCAGATATGTTATTTGGAGGGGTTCCCTCTTTCTTTTCACGCATAATGTCTGATAAAATTGGTGAATTGGAGCCTTCTTTTCTGTAATAAGCATTCATTTTTTTTTCCTTGTTCCTTTTCTTCCTTAAAGAAGTATTCTATAAATTGCTGAAAAGCAAGCTATACACAGAGGGCCTTAGCTCTTCCGTTGTGTGCTGTTGCATGCGGATCAACCAATGTCATGTGTGCGCTAACTGAACTAAATGTGCTATAACCATGGCCATCTCATTTTTCCTAACTATTTCAAGTTTCATGGATCCTTCTTCACCAAGTATTTATATTTAGGATCACCTTTGGTTTATTCCAAGTTTCTCCATATCCTTCCTCATAACCATCATCCATATTACCTTAGATATTCCCTTCCTTTTTTACCACCTTCAACACAACCAAATACCCATTCTTACTGGAGCCTCCTTAGATTTCTATTGTCCTTACCATCTTAATCGATTTTGCATCACTTTTCTTTACTTTCTGCAACTTCTATAGCTCTTTTGACATATCTCTTTTAGTTTTACCACACATTTGTTTTAACATTCTTATTTTTGCTACAGCCAACTTGTTTCGTGTATTTTCTTTATTGCCTGGCACTTTGAACCATAGAATATGGCAGACCGTGCTATCATTCTATATAATTTTTCTTATGTCTTTAAAGTATATGCCTACAACATGGCACGTATCACTAACTGGACTAAATGTGTAAATTTGTTTCTAGAAGGGGCACAATGGTTCAGTAAAGATCAAAATAGACTATTTCTGAAAATAAGAACCCAGTTCTGTGAAAATAAAATAAAGTGGATGTTTTCTGCAGAAACCCTTTTTAATGATATCTTTAATTAATCATCTTAATGAGCTTGCATTTAAGACTTACTTCAATCCAACTTGAGTTCAACCCTTTATGTCTTTATTAAAAGGTGGACCCTTCTCCTCAGCTTATGATTGTCACACTGGCCTATAACTTCTTTCTGTTGTGGTGGTGTTGGTGTAATCTCTTCTCTCCTCTTTCTCTATACAAAGTCAGTGATGGATTGCTCAAGGAATTCACTCTTGCATCCTATTATCCTTTTTTAACCCACGCTATATCAATGATCAGATAAAAACAAGCAATAAGATCCAATTTGTTTTTGCGGTCTTATTGGAAATGGCAAACAAAAATTTGGATGGTCTGTTCTTCAACAGACAACCAGTTACAGCCATTTCTTTAGATCAATTATTTGAGGGACTTTGCGGCTTTTTTATCACTTAAGTTTTGATAAAATGACAGATCTCAGCCTTTTTTCTCATCTGTCAAGTGCTTACTGCAGCTTTGGAGAGCATGAATGGTTTGATGAGACTTCCCTATCCCCTAAGCCCATCTGAATTTAATTCAGTAATAAGAAAAAGTGGAATAGAGTTGGTTATTCCTTTTGATATAGGTATTCCACAGTCCATTCTTATCTATGTTTGGCTAAATTTTTGGAACTACTCTACACTAAGGGTGTTGTTTCCACAAAAAAAGAAGGCTTGAACAAACCAGAAGCTTTATACTAGGAGTACAGTATGCTAGCCTTCTCCTGTAGTCACTATTATTTTCTAAAAACTGTTTGGCATGCTTGAGACTTGCTCCAAGCTTTGCTTCTACTTTATTATTGAACCAAATGCTGCTGTTTTTTCTAATGGACCTTTTTCTTTAATTTTGATGGTAATGCTATATTTTCCTTCTATTCGTAGAGAGGCAAGATGATTTTTCCAAGTGGGGCTTGATGGGTCCCCTGGCCACCATAGTGTTTGAATGGGTGGCTGAGTGTGTAATGAAACGGTGCAATGTAAACTATCATACTACTAGTACTACTACTAGCATGGAGATTTATTGCTATCACATACACTGCTACTACTAGTAGTAGGAGGCATGGAGGTCTACTGGTGTCCCATACACATTGCACTATTTTTGGAGCTTTCTTACTCTGATGAGGCAAGACTTGGATGGTCTGTTGTTTTGCAGGCAACCTATCGTAGCTATTTCTTTATGGAAATATTTCATGTCCCTAAAACCTCTCCAAGATGCGTTCAACTCATTGTTTTTTTTTTTTTTCCTGATTTGTCAAATGTGAAGCTGGCATTTTGGCCCTAATTAACTGCTAATCCCCTGTATATAGCTCTAAAAAAAGGGTTTACATCCATTCTAGGGAGCTTCAATAGCAGCCTTTCTTCATATATATTATTTAGAGGGATTTTCCTTTAAGGTTTTTGTCCTAGCGGGACAGAGGGTACTCTGGCTGTCCCATCCCGTTTTGTAAGAAAATGGGATTGGGATGGAGTTGGAACTTCGAAATCGATCCATGTAAGGAGAGAAGAAGAATGAGAAAAAAAAAGAGGATGAAGAAAGAGAAAAAGTGAAAGGAAAAAGAAGAAAAATAAAATAAAGAAAGGGAGGTGGAAGAAAAGAAATGAAGGAAAAAAAAGGAAGAAAGAAAAGCGAAAGAAAAGCGAAAGAAAAAAAGAAAGAAAGTGGTAAGAAAAAGAAAGTAAAATGAAAGGAAAGAAAGGAAGGTAAAGAAAAAAAAAGAATAGAAGAAAGAAAAGAAAAGAAAGAAAAAAGAAAGGAAAAGAAAGGAAAGAAGAAAGGAAGAGAGATGGAGGATATCTATTGGGATAGCTATTGGGGGATGGGACAAGACAAACAGGACATTCCGTTCTATGGAGATACTGGGATACTTCTGTCTCATAGGATTTAAAATCTTGCTTTCCTCATTCTTATCATAGATGATGTCTGATAAAATGAATTGATCTGAACCTCTTTTCTTTCCTTTAAAGCATATGTTTCTTTTGGCTCTTCCTGTTTCTCATCTTTTACTTTCTTAGAGCAGTTTTATTTTAGCAAATTGCTGTTGTGGATGCATCTATTGTCCGGACATGCTGGACTTGCATAACCATGCTATATACGTAGGGCCTCAGCGCCTCTGTGTGCTGTTAAAGTTTGCATAGAGATGTATTTGTTTTCGTTCATTACAGTGTCTGTATCAATCAAGCTAAATGTGTACATTCATTTCAAGGTGGTCTTGTACAGTCCAAACAAACTGTTTTATTTAAAAAAAAAGAGAGACTCTTTTTCCTGCAAAAGTGGATTAATGTGGATTCCTTTTCTGCTGAAGCCCTTTTTCAGTAAAATTACATCATTTTACTTTATTTCCAAAGTTCATGCTGGGGACACTCGAAGTTCCAGAAGAATCACCTCAGTATCTTCTCCAACTCTTTATTTATTTATTCATCTATTTGTTTACTAGTTCTACATTCTAATATGTTGTTTTGGAGCAAACAGTTTGTCGATCTCATTAGCCTTGTCCCTGATGGTCCTTTATCCATCCATTTTGTAATATGAAATGTTTCTAAAATTATATGATATCATTTTGCTAATCCATAAGACATGAAATAAACACCGTATGCTGATTTGTAATCTGTATGGCTGTGCTTTTCCCTGTTGCTCCAGTTTTGATTATTTTTGCCTGGAGGATTCGGTGGTGGGAGAAGGTTGCACACAGTGTGCTACAAATGGTTGGTCCACATGGTTGCCACTTCTACATGCTAGCCGTTTGTCGTATTACATATTATTCCTACTGCTGCTGCTCTTGCTGCCTTTTGATTTAATTTCATTTTGAGACAGGGATGATTTCCCAGGCCTTTCTCTATCAGGTTAATTTGAAGCACCCTGATACTGGATACTTTGCACCTCTAGGAGGTAGTGCTGTGCTCAGCACATACGACCACAATCGTGGGAAATCCAAACAATCAGGTTACGAGGCAAATTTGGCACTATTCTTGAGGTTGACCGGTTCCATCAATTTTTGGTTGAATTATTGAGGTGTAGTGTGCTTTTGTAAGGGGTAAGTTATGTGCTTCACTGTTCCTCGTGATGGCATGGCAAATTGGATGGTTTACTTTCCCTGTGCAGCCAGGTGAAGCCACTAGGTGCTTCTCATTGGACTGTCATTAAATTCTTGCTTAATTAATAAAGAACGCCAGGTCTCTTGAGGACCTTGCTTAATTAGTCTACTAAACGGACACAGCTTAGCGTGACAGCGTCCCATGATTCTTAACTCCAAATTTCTTTATTATGTTCTTGTTGTTTGGTTGTTACCCTATGCTTTCGGGTGTTATGAACAGCTTTTTCATGTTGGGGCTCTTCCAGGTTCAATGCTGGGTTAACTAAATTATTTTACAAGAATTTCTTTAGTTTATTTTACAATTTCAAAAAAAAGAAGGGGGGTCCAAGAGCCTAAGGAGGTTTTGGTGTTATTCACTGCTCTCCGTTCTACTTGAATGCGTGGC
>KE504839.1:361643-372980 GCA_000441515.1 Elaeis oleifera
CCTAGCACGCATTGGGATTTTGAATGGTTGGTCTGTTGCAATATTTCTTCCTGACAGCTCAACCTTCTTCGTTACCAATTTAGTATTTAACTGCTGCTTGATTAACTCTTCATTGTACCTCTATTTATTAAGAGTGGCAATCAGATCAGATCGAAACATAAACGAATTAGATCAATACGGATTGGATCAGAAAATTATTAATCCAAATTCGATCTATTTATTAAACAAATCAAAAATTTAAATCTAAATCTGACCTATTTATTAAACAGATAATTCGATCCGATCTATTTAATTTATTTATTAAATAGATTAAATTATATTAAATGGATTAAATAGGTTAAATGGATTAAATAGATTAAAGAGGTCGGGTTAAATGGATCAGAAACGGATTAAATGAGTCAGAAACAGATTAAACAGATTTTAAATGAGTTCAACAGATTAAATGGATCAGGCTAAAATAGATCAGAAATAGATTAAACATGTTAATTAGATTATCTGACTCAATTCGATTTAAATATTAAATAGATTAAAAAGATTAAATGAGTCAGATATCTAAAATTCAAATTTGATCTAATTATTAAATGGATTGAATGAGTCGATTCGTTTATGATCTAAATCCATTTAATTTGGATCTAAATATATATACGATGGATTGAACAAGAATCGAATTGACAGGTTGGATCATATTTTGTCAGTCTTATTATTTATCTGCCAGCATATCTTCTAAAGTGAGCCAACAGGTGCGTGGTTTACTCAATCTGAAAATGATAAATGAATGTTTTGTTAAGAACCATTGTTGATTAATCCCATCTTTCTTGTTTGATGCTTCACGAGGTGAAATTTCGAGGTGTCTTGGGAAGGTATGTCTGAAACCCTATGGATATTTCGCTGAAGATTTGGGGGCTCGTGGCCAGAACGTCTACCTTGGCCCTCATGTCTGGCTAAAACAGGGTGTGGCTGTAGGCTAACCGCGGCACCTGGTTTTGTCATTCTAAAACCACCACGTCCAACCCGAACCACGTCCAAACGGTGACGGCTTGTATATGTCGCGTGAAAAAGGAGTTCACCCTCCTTCCCGCGAATTCACCGTTGGATCACCGGCCGCACAGCTCTCAAAGCGCTGTGAACTTTGTCATCCGGCTGCATAAACCTCAAAGCGACAGTAGCGCGAAGGAAGATGAATCCTTCTTTAGTGCGAAAGATGCAACCCGGGTCGCACCCGAACGGGGGCTCAGGCTCAGGGCTCTAAACTTTGCTTTCTCTCTGTTGAAGAGGCGGTGATGATGAATGCCGCCGCCGCCTCCACCATGCCATTCTTTAAAGCTTTGGTGAGGCTGCTGCTCCGCGGGCAACTGCTGCACCTATCATTCGTTGAGAAGATCGCAGAACCAGAGTGCAGGTAGGAGGGAGCTTCCTCTCTGATGGATCTCCGAAGCCCGTCATTCATCCGCCTGTACAGATCTCAAAGCGAGCAGTGGATGATTCAACAGATGGGCTCGAAGGAAGGATAATCCTTGTTCCTGCAAAGGATGCAACTACGATCCGGATCAGGGTCGATTCTGAGCCCCTCCATTCCTTGAGATAAGTCCCTCCTGATTAATTTTTTATTCTCTAAAAATTTATTCTTATACTTAACTTTGAAGTGATTTCTATACGATCGGCTTAGTGTTTTGATTCTAGGGTTTTACTTTCCTCAAGGATTCTTTAGTTCTGCATTTTCCCTAAAAAATAGTCAACCGCCATTCCACTCTCATCCGACTTGCAAAAAAAAATCTTGGGCGAAATAATGTTATTAAGACTATTACGAGCTTTTTAATTTTAATATTTCTAAGAATTAAATTCTCAAAATATGATCCCCATTCCAATCGTCGTGGTGCATGCTGTGTCGGCAGTAATTTCTCTTCTCGGTACAATATCGGCGCCGGTTCCGCATTCAATCGGTGTAGCTTCCCCTTTCATTTTCTAATCGGTTCGTACCGTAAAAAAGAAGAGACGAGAAAAAGCTGCCAACGAGACCTGACACCTTGTTACCAAAAAAAAACGAAAAAAAAATCTGACACCGATGGGACATGTCGTGTATGGCGAGTAATTATGGCATCTTAAAAGCGCTGCCTCCCGAACTTCGATGCTATAAAATTTACTAAAAAAATAATTCGTAAAAAAAGATTTAGGTAGCGGCGAGCCCTCTCTGTCTTGTCCACCTCTTATCTAGTTTTCTTAATGTTTATGCCATTTGGCTGTTTAACATAACATTTATTTAGATATTATTTTAAAATATTTATGGTTCAAACATTAGATTTTTTATTTTGGGTAATCATTGCTAAGCTTCTTTTTTTTCGAAGTATTGTTAAGCTTCTTCACAAATCATACTTGGGCGTAAGAGCACGTACTCTGCACAACCTGCCAGTCAGCAAGTGAAATGAGAAATTAATAATATGGATTTTTAAATTAATTTCAGCCTAGCCAACAATTAACCTGCTTCAATTAGGCTTGATAAGGCTCAAATATATTATATATTAAAAAATTGCAGCGATATTTTGGAATTTTGATCTATTTAGATTTGTATGCAAAAAAAAAATTTAAATGAATCTCAAAATTTAATAAAATTACAAAAAGCCCAACTTTCTGTCTCCATTAGATAATGTTATGACGTGAGGAATATCTGAGAAATTAAATTGTATAAAACATCATAAATATTCTTCTCAGAAGTTTCTTAATTTTAGCGCGAAGTGGAGCGGAGGGAAGAAATATCACGTGACTGACTATGTTCTTCCATCCTGCGCTTCTTTTCCATCAGGTCTATGTGCCGCATCAGACATGGTGAAGGGGACGATGGAGTAAAGAAGAGAGGGGGGGGATGATAGAGTGGAGAAGAAAAAGAAGATAGTATGGAAGATAAAAAGAAGATAAATTGAAGATAGAAGAACCTGGAGCCATTGAATTTTTTTAGCTTCAGATTCCTCTCTCCTCGATCCATCTCTCACGCACTTTGCAATCCTTGATCTTAGGTGTGGCCTTTGGGAGTTCGTGGGAGTGTCCTCGAATGCCACAGAAATCAATAAAGCTTGGTGTGGTTCTCATCTCGTGTTGCTTTCTCTCTTTCTCTTTATTGTTTCTATCTTTCTGTGTGCTATCAAATACAGCCAGGGAAGGAAAAGAAGAAGAGATCAATGATAAATAGAGGAGAAGAGGAGACATGGAGAAAGGAGAGTTGAGTGGGGCACTCTTAGGAAAGGAGTTGGATGGGGTGGGATTGGTGAGGACATGGGGACTCGAAGAAGCTGTGGAGAATTGTTAAGTCGGTCATTTTTAGCATGAACATCATCATCCAAGCCTTTGCCGGCCACCTCGAGTTAGCTGTCATGTCCATTGCCAATACTGTCATGAGCTTCAACTTTGGCCTTATGGTGTCCCGTCCATTCCTTTCCTCTTCTTTTAGAATCTTACTACCTCCGTTTTCCATCCATCTTCAACTTTCTTTTTTAAAAGATATTCTGATATTTCCTTCTTTAAGTGGATTTCTCATTCAATGACTTTAAGACAAATTAGGAAGGGGGCCCTTTGAATTAATCTCCTTTCTCCAATTCTTTCATCTGACAATTTAATGTTTATGACTTCCTTTGGTCACTTGGCTTACAAAATAATATTCTAGCCCATTTTGACTTGTTTATTGGGTTCTTCAAGCACGACCATGTTGTATGTTCCATGAGGAACCTCTTCCTCATCGATTCCTGCAATTCACCAAGGAGTCCAAAGGTGGATGGATGTAGATGTATTTGATGAGTGATTATGAGGTGTTTTATATAAGTCTTTGATATTTTTTTTAAAAAAAGGAGAGGCATAGCTTCATTCCATCAATTGCCAATCGTGGCTTCAAGTTGAGCGAGACAAGTTCTCGAAATCCTTATCGCACTTCTCTTCTTCCATGTAAGTCATCCCACTTCTTTCTTGTTAATTATCTTTAGTTAAACCTGGATGGGTTACGGGGCATAGAATACAGAGCACGGTGCAAGATTGTGATGTATATATGGTCTAGAAACTTGATATGGACCTTTTAACGAATTGGTCAATCCATTTATTTTGATTAACTTGTTAAAAATTAATTGATATGTGTGAACTAAGGGTATTTTGGTCATTTCATCTTTTCTGTTGACATTGTTAGGTTGAAGACAGAAGGGTGGGCCTCTTTGCAATTTTTTTAAAGTTTGGGGTTCGTTTGAATTTTTTTTCGTTTGGGATCCATGTGTAAATGGGTCAAAGTTTAAGGGACGTTGCTGTAATTTCCTATATATTTATATATATATAGTGGACTGCTAGATTAAAGCTTTTGTTGATGTTTTAATTCTTTGAATCAATTAATTGTTAATTTAGGCTGGAACTAAGTTTTGAATCAAGTTCTTCAAGCTTGAACGGGGCTAAGTTCAAGCTTAAACTGATTTCAGCTTTACCTTGGGTTATTAACTCGATTGGTTAAACTTGATGGTTTGAAATCAAGTTTAAATCGAGCACAAATTAATGGTAATCAAATAAGCTTGTTCCCCAAGTTCAAGCTTGAAATTAATTTCAAACCAAGCTTGACTAGTGCCAAGCTTGATCCAGCTTGGTTGGATTGCACCCCTAGTTGAAAATCATTGTGAGGTCTGATTTGGAATTGGCAAGCAAAGCTTGGATGGCCTAATGCTTAGTAGGCAACTAGTTGCAGCCATTTGTTTTGATTTGTTAGTTAAAGGATATTATTCTTTTCAATAAAATTGGCAAATCTAAGGAACCTCCTTTCTAAACTAGTTCTTGCTGAAGCATTAGATGGTTTCTTTTTGGAGAGATCATGGATGTTTTGAAGGGATGCATCCTTGCTAGGACATGAAAGTCTCATCATTTCGTGTTCCTTCTTGTGGCTTTGCTGTTGGTTTTGTATATTTCCAGGTAATGCTAAAGGCACCTAGGTTTGGGTGCTTGATATGTCTTATGGAAACTAATGAGGAGTACTATGAGGACCCATGCATGTGTGCATTTGGTCCCATATCAGTTATCTACTAGGTAGATCTTGGGTACTTATACAGCGCTAAGGAACTCAATTGGTACCTTTTGGCTAGTTATTTTGGCGAAGTTCTGGATTGTTACAAAAATTATCAAAGTATACATGATCTATGGTTTATATGGATGAGGAGACACCACAGCATAGACCTATTGGGGCTGATTATGGATTCATCATGATATTTATGATTAGATTTGACTAGATTTGGATCCTTAGCCTAGCAAGAATGCTAAGGCTTAAATGGAGAGAGTATGTGAGGATCTATGCAATCATGTGTTTAGTCTCACATTTATTATACACTGAGTGGTTTTTGGGTACTTATGCAAGCATTTGTTATTGCTCACAATAGAGTATGTGCATTGCATGTTTAAGGGAAGAGTGAAAAGTAGGAATGGCAGTGGATAGGGTACCCACAAAATTTGCCCTACCTGTATCCAAACTCGTTTAAAATCTTACTACCTGAAGTCACCCCTACACCTGGTTACAAAATTATCCAAAAATCCCAAACCCATCCCATTAAAAAATGGGAAACCCGTTGGGTACTTGAACCTGCCCGATTATCCTTTATTTGGGTTGGGTTATTCGGGTACCCAAACATGCCCGATCAACCCAAACCTACCTGATCAATTCCAATATTATATAAATTAAATATAGAAGCAGTGATTTACTATGGATTATCAAGACAATATATCCAAAAAAGCCATGCTTTAATGCCCAAAAAAATGATAATATGGAGATGATGGATTCCTTTTGACCGAACTACAGGTAAATATCAAATATCTAGAGAAAAACTAAAAATGAAAGATTTCTATTGGCCCAATCACAGATTATTGATCGCAGCGATAAATGCATATTTATATAATAATAGTAAAGTGATGCACGGGTATTAGGGGTAGCATTCCGTGTTGACACGTAAGATTGTAGGATAATCTTTTGTAATGCCACGTGTCAAGTTTTATTTTTTATATTTTTTAAATAAGAATAAAATACAAATAGTATGATAAAAAATAAAAATATTTAAATTATTATCTTTCTATCTATATCTATCTATCTATATAATAATAGTAAAGCGATGCCTAGGTATTAGGGGCGGCATTCTGTGTTGACATGTAAGCTTATAGGATAATCTCCCGCAATGTCATGTATCAAGTTTTTTAATATTTTTAAATAAAAATAAAGCATAAATAGTATGATAAAAAATAAAAATATTTAAATTATTATAACTCAGTTTTATTCTAAAAAGAAGAAGAAAATAAGAAGCAGACAGAGTCGCGACTGTCAAAAGTCAGAACCTTTGCTCTTCTCTTACCCCACCGCCAATGTCGCCTTCGAAACTTATGTTCTTTGGCTATCCTCTTCAAAAAATTGAATCTTGGTGATGTCGATCATGATGGAAGGTGGAGGAAACTCCTTAGAAGCAAACGCAACAATCATTTGGACCTGAATCCATGGTGCCTGAATCTCCATCAGAAGATGCCGATAACATTTTCAAGAAGATGAAAAAGATGGGGCTTATCCCTAATGTAGTTGCCATGCTTGATGGGCTTTGCAAAGATGGATTGGTTCAAGAGGCAATGAAACTATTCGGATTAATTCTTATTTTTAAATAAGAAATAAAAGCACAAATAGTATAATAAAAATAAAAATATTTAAATTATTATCTATCTATATCTATCTATATAATAATAGTAAAGTGATGCATGAGTATTGGGGTGGCATTCTATGTTAATACGTAAGATTATAAGATAATTTCTCACAACGCCATTTGTCTAAATTTTTTTATTTTTAATAAAATAAAATAATAGTATGATAAAAATATTTAATTATTATAACTCAGTTTATTCTAAAAGGAAAGAAATAAGAAGCAAACAGAGTCACGATCGTCAAAAGTCAAAACCCTTTGCCCTCCTACCCCGTCGCCAACGCCACCTCTGAACTTATATTTTTCATCTATCCTCTTCAAAAAATTGAATCTTGGTGATGCCGATCATGGTGGAAAGGTGGAGGAAACTCCTCAGAAGCAAACGAATAATCATCTGGATCTGACTCCATGGTGCCTGAGTCTCCACTAGACGATGTCGATGACATTTTTAAGAAGATGAGGACGACGGGGCTCATCCCTAATGTAGTTGCCATGCTTGATGGGTTTTGCAAAGATAGATTGGTTCAAGAAGCAATGTGATTATTCGGATTAAGTCTTATTTTTTAAATAAGAAATAAAAGTACAAATAATATGATAAAAAATAAAAAATATTTAATTATTATCAATCTATCTATATCTAACTATCTATATAATAGTAAAGCAATCCACGGATATTAGGGGTGGCATTTCATGTTGGCACGTAAGATTATAGGATAATCTCCCGCAATGCCACATGTCAAGTTTTATTTTTTATATTTTTTAAATAAAAATAAAGCACAAATAATATGATAAAAATAAGAATATTTAAATTATTATAACTTGTTTATTTAAAAGGAAAAAAAAGAAGTAGACATAGTCGCGGTCGTCAAAAGTCAGAACTCTTTGCCCTCCTATTCCGCCACCAATGCCGCCTCCGAAGCTTGTGTTCTCCGTCTATCCTCTTCAAAAAATTGAATCTTGATGATGTCGACCATGGTGGAAAGGTGGAGAAACTCCTTAGAAGCAAATGAAACAATAATCTGGATCTGACTTAATGGTGCTCGAGTTTCCATCAGAAGATGTCGATGACATTTTCAAGAAGATGAAGAAGATGGGGCTCATCCCTAATGCAGTCTCCATGCTTGATGGGCTTTGCAAAGATGGATTGGTTGAAAAAGCAATGAAACTATTCGGATTAATGCGTGAGAAGGGAACAATCCCTGAGGTTGTGATTTACATGGCCATTATGGAAGGCTTCTGCAAGGCAGCAAAGTTTGACAATGCAAAGAGGATTTTCAGAAAAGATGCAGAAAGATAAAATATGCCGAATGCTTTTAGCTATACAGTTTTGATTCAGGACTTGTGCAAAGGGGAAAATTGGAGGATTTATTGAGTACTGCTTCTAACCTTCATTGATTTGGGAGGCCATCTTTGGAAAGAAGAACTCTCAGAGACCCTTTCGATCTCATCATGGGATTAATTGGTGAGAGCAACCTTTAATGTAAAATGTTATCATTATTATCATTTAAATCTCTGCAACACGGGGGTTGAGTGCTAGTTTTTAAGAAAGCGCAAACTTAATCCATGAGATGATGCTTGCAGGTGCTTGCAATGCAAACTGAGGAATAAAAAATGATTTTTGGATAGTAGTGCCTTTAGCCAAACATTGTATCCTGTTACAGTGGGTGGGGAATATTTGTTAAAGAAGTCTCAAAAACATATGTAAACATAAAGTATATTTCATGTTTGAACATTCAATTAAGGAGGTGTTTGTTAGAGTCGGATCAGATAACATACATGATAAGAGCTGTAATTTATAGTTGATGGGTTGTCATAGTTAAAAGTTAATTTATGATTCTAGAAGAGTGCAAACAGCATTTAATGAAATGTTAGGCAGTTAAAGAGTCATGTTGAGTTGAAGAGTTATATTAAGAAGACTAGGAGAAACTTCTGTGTACTAGCTGTTAGAATTTTCTCTTATTAAAATTTGTTCCATTTACATTTTGTCCCTTATTTCTCTTGCACCCAAGAGTAACATTCCTATGATAAAGGTTACATCTTTCACAAACTTAAGCAGAAAACAATTGACAATCAATAATTATAAGTTTCCATGAATTGGTGTTGCAGTTACTAGTGTCATCAACTCTACATATTGATACTTGGATTTCATGTTTCAAGCAAGCTTGCTGGTCTTGCTTCTATGCATGTATCAAGTATCTGCCCAATCATGGAAACAATGATAAGGTATTCAAATCAAATTGTTATCCAGTTCCACAAGATTCTAACCTAAAACATAGAATAAAATAAATTAATAAATAAAATAATTACTAACATGCCATGCTGATTTTGTGATGACAATTTATTAAAGCCACACTAATGGATTTTGACGTCCATAGCTACTGCTAACCACTAAAAACACAGAAGTTAGAGAATTATTTTGTTTCTTTGATTCCCATATGTATGACTTATATATACATCAAAAATAAGTGAAGAAAATGTTTTTTTTTTTTAAAACTAATTACAAGTAGAAAGTACACCATCCACCTCAATCAAAAAATTGGTTTCTCTGATTCCGAGCATGACTCCTACCCAACCTTTCAAAGCAATTATTAGCCCACCTCATGTTAAATCATGAGTCTTGAATCTTTGTCTTTTTCATTCTATGGTGGCTGGGCAAGCTACCATGACACGCATTTGGCCCTTGGAGTTGAATGGCATGAGAGAAGTCTTGTTCATGCATCCACATGATAGTTCAGAAAGGGCTGGTGGCTTTATTCTTGCAGAAGGTGCCCCCTTCTGCTCCTCTCCTAAGCTGATGTTTGTTAATCCTCCGCATTCTCTCTCTCTGTACGTGTCTTTTGAAGAGGCAGTGAGTGTCTTTTGAAGAGGCAGTGATGAGGAACAGAGATCTTGGTGTGATATGGTGTGGAGATCATTCTTTCTTGCTACGATGTTTGGGCCTTGTAGCAACTCTTCTTGGCAATGGTGGGGGTGCTGCTTGGAAGGTCTGATGCTCCGCAGGCAACTGCTGCAGCTACCAGCTGTATAGAAGAGTGCAGAGATGAGGAAGAATGTGGGATCTCCTTCTCCATAACGACGGATCAAAAGGCAACTTTGAGCCTCACTCCCTCCTTTCTCTTTCTTTATTCGAGATATGTCCCCATTCTTTTGCTCATTTTCCTTCACCATTCTATTTAATTTCTACAAATTTTTATTCTCATATATTTGCAGCTCAGGTGATATGCAACTGCTGGATCATATGCTGATTATTGCTGCAACCTTTGCTACCTGTATGTATGTATGTATGAGTCATTTCTCTTTTTCATCTTTATTGGTGAGATACTGCAGACAAGGCAAGGTTGTTCTAGACATACTGGCCAAGATTTGCTAGGTAGTTACAATGATGAGGTCTTCTTCCATGGTCTGTCGGCCCTTCCTTACCTCAGCTTACAATGATGAGGTCTTCCTCTATGGTCCGTCGGCCCTTCTTTACCTCAGCCTCTTGGCTGCCGTTTATCCTTTCGTTTCGTTCGTGGTGTTAGTTGGTGTTAGTTTCTTTTCGATGGAAGAGAATTCTTCTGATCCATCCATTTCGTTCTTTCCCAAATCCTACAAAGTTTCATCAGTTCTCAAAACCTCAAGGGACCACTCACACCACCACAACTTGCACAAAATCCCATATGCTTGAGAAAAAACCCAAACATGCTTGAGAAAAAACCCAAACCAGAACCTGAGAAATCTCTCTCAGGTGCTATCCTTCAAAGATCTCCAAAAAAGAAATGAAATGAAAAGAAAAATAACCGAAAAGAAAAAGAATGATCAATGTATCTTGGAAATCGTCTTACCTTCTCATTTTTTCTGTCTTTCCTTTTGTTTTCATTGACTTTTCCTATGTTTCCCTTGGTCTTTCCTCTGTTTTTCCATCCCTAGGAGTCTGAATCGGGTGGGAGGCTTAGAGCGGCTAAATAGGGAAGCTTAGACGATGGCTAGGGTTTGTGTGGGGTATTTATATATAAGAGTTTAAAGGGTATAGATATATTTTCTGTTTTTAGAGGCTGTGATGAGTTGCGCTTGGATCTGAAGCTTCAGATGCTGAAATTCTGTGCTGCTGCTGGACAATATTTGTTCCAAAGCATTCTCTCTCTCTCTCTCTCACACACGCACGCGTATGTGCACATAGTTAATCTTTCTCCTCCAATACGTAATAATACCTGCCAACCAGTAGGTGAAGTACTTTGTTAAATTAGTCGTGCATCTCAAATGCCTACCGGTTTGCCCTATTTGAACAGGTTTGGCCAACTTGGATGACCTGCTATTGTGCGGGCAACCATTGTTGCCAGTAGCAACCTCATCCAATGTCTGAGAAATGCGCAAAACTGAGCCTACCTTTTTTCCAACTTAACTATTGTTCTGTCATTCTTTTTTTTTTGTAAGAAAGGTATTATCAGCCTTTTAAAGAAGAGGAAGAGCTGACATAACATGGATGAATATGATGGACGTAGAATAACTTGGAATAGCATCAGAGGTGGTCCTAAATAAAATAATTGGTGAATGAGGATTAATAAAACTGACCTCAAATGTATAGAAAAAACTGAAGCTCTACTGCCAACAGCAATCCCAAATATGGTCTAAATTAAGGTTCGCTGTACCGGTACCGGACGGCGTGCCGGTCCCGGACCGA
>KE504839.1:409223-431270 GCA_000441515.1 Elaeis oleifera
GTTCTACTGACAATGCAATCCGAAATTTTTTAAATAATACCTACAAAAAAAAAAGAAAAAAGAAAAAAGAAAAAAAAGACAATGCAATCCGAAATTACAAATCTGTCAGAATATATGAAATTCCATAATGCCACAAAACTACTCCCACATTTAATCTGACTGTTAAATACCCTGAACCCAAGAGATGGCAATGACGAAATCAATTTTGGATGGTTTCAGCTTAAAAATAAGAATATGAATTCCACATACCACAACCGCCTTTTCAACACTGATAAAAGAACAAAGTATTGGGACCACAATCTAAAAACAAGATAATTCATAAATATAAACAAACTAAGAACCATGAAGTTCATCAAATAGAAAAAAGAAATCTAGAATGAAGGAGAAGTATATCCCCCCAACTCTCCCAAATACCCCCAAAAGGAGAAGAAATTCTAGCAAATGAAGAACTTCTTAAGAAAGCAGTGCAAAGCCGTTCTAGTCCTTTAACTAAATGCGTCAACAACTGCTCTGGGGATAACACCCAACAACTGGCCAAACCAAACTCCCCCTCCCCAACGGTGCTTTCTTCAGATGCAGTGTTCTAACCCATTACTTGCGTCAATCATGGTCTACCATTACACATTTTTAGAAATTTGTTTTATGGGAAGTTAATTTATTCTCAAGAAATCTTATATTGATGGAAAAGACACACACACACACACACAAAACAAAAAAAAGGTGTCGCTTACATTACTCCCACTCCCTGTGAATAAAGTTGGGAAGTGAAGCTTTTTCCCTGTAAAAGATAATGAAGATGCTATTCATCTTGCTAGTAAAAATATGTTCCAGACTTGTATTTGTATATTAATCTCAAAAGAATGCAAGAGGCAAGAAATATTTGGAAGAGAGCTACTTCACAATGTGTAGTCTATTGTTTTGTCAACCTCTATGGATGACTTGCCTGTAGGAGCACCCCAAACGGCACCTTTTCTACCATAAAGATAGACAAATAATAATTCAAAAGAAAATTATTTTTCCCACAAAAGTGAGGCAAAACATTCATCTTGCACTTGGTTGAAACCTTGATCCTATTTAGGAAGTCCTCATGACACACATCAATGATAGCAAAACTGACCATCATTCGAGAATGAGGTGAACTGCAGAGCAAAACTACAAATCAAGGAGGCTCCAGAAAAGGATCTTCAATTAATACATGTATATAAAGAAAAGGCTTAGATAATATATATACATAAATGAGAGGTGACAAAAAAATCTTAATGCAATGATGGATAAATTTCATTAGCTTTCAATTATCCTATCTTCTAGGTGCCTTTTATACTGCATATTAAAAAAAAAAAGAAAAGAAAAAAGATGAACTTAAACCAAACCATTTGCAGACAATTCATTACACGGTAAACTAAATCACAAACATTAACAAAATTACTTTGAGTAATTTTTGAGGCCATCAGTCCTATATTTAATCTTAGAAAACACTACTGATGCAGAAGAAAAAAGGAGTTTCTTTTCTTGTTTGGGAACACACACACACACAGAGTATTGGTTGCCTAACATTACTCACATGCATTTTGCAAGTAAAGAATATCATACCCATCAAAACAGCATGTAAGATGCAGCTAACATGAGAAGTATATCTAGTTAATTAAGAAAGAAAGAAACTGAAACACCAAATGCTGGGAAAGACACTTTCAGTCATGAAATCATCTCAGTAACATCTCTGGTTCTAATGTATGAAGAGAGAAAGAAAGATCATGGCACCCCAAACCAAGCAAAACATTTCAAAGACCAAATAGTTAAAAGAACATCTAGATCTTCTCATTAACAAAGCAACGAAGACTAGCTGATTACCCAAAATGTTGCCAGAGATCATCCAATAGTAATGGGAAAAGGAAGTCCAAGCAGTAATATCAATCTCTATGGCTCAACTGTTGTCACCTGCTGCCACTCTCCATCCACTGCTTCTTTCCACAATGTGACATTGTTATTCCCATCAGCCACAGCCAAGATGTTCCCTGTCAATGACCATGACACCCTCCAAACAGGGGCCTTAAAATCATGCAGAACTTTACCCTCCCACTGATCACCTTCCTTCGCCACTGTCCATATAACCACAGTCCCATCCTGCGAAGCACTAGCAATGGTAGTCTTTGGAAGCCCCAAATTTGGTGCCCAAGCCACATCTCTCACCCAGTCAGTGTGCATCTGAAGAGCAGGAAACAATCCAACTTCCAACTCCCATTGTAAAGCTTCCACACTTTAACCGTGTTATCACAGCCACCGGATGCAAGCTTCTGGACAGGATCAAACTGTCCTGAACCTACAAGGGCACCTGGTGCCATTGCTGGAGCCCATGAGACAGAAGTGACTCCAACTGGGTGGGCCTGGTCGATCCTAGTAGTGTCCCAGCCTCCATCAGTTCGAGCAGTGAAGACTGAGATGTTCCCATCGGAGGAACCACATGCCAAGCAGAGGCCAAGTTCATGTGGCGCCACGCAATTGAATTGACAGAGGACTTGTGCTCAGCAAAAATGTGCGCCTGAGTCCACTCATCAGGCTTGCTCCCTTCCTTCCATATGATCACACGGCTATCATAGCTGCAAGAGGCAAGCATGGATCCAAACTTAGGGTGGGCCCATGCGACCTGCCAGACTGGACCCTGGTGACCAGTCAAGGTAGCAAGGTGCTGATGTGAGGAGCCACTCACTCCAATAATCTTGATGGTAGAGTCAGAAGAGGCTGTGGCCAGGCGCTTGCCATAGTAGTCCATCGACACATCATGAACCACATCCTGGTGACCCGTTTCTATTTTCTGAGAAGGCATTGTCCCAATTCTAAACTGAAAACTCTAAGTTTGTATTTGTTATAATTGTTCTTGTTTGGTTGTGTCCTATGGAGGACACAACTCTAGCTGCGCAAAATTGCATAAAGGCATTAAATTTCAGTAGTTGCCACACATACAGCTAAGCATCGTTTAAAGCTGAGACAAAGAGGAATATATAAATAGTTCATCTTCTTTATTAAAATCTGTGTATCTTAGCTTATGCATCAAATTCCCATTCATTAAACATTCTACAATATTTTCTAGGATTTGTACACGAGTAGTGCAACTGATCCCAAAACAAAACCTGAGATGGTGAAATGGTCAGATTATAAAAAAAAATAACCAAAAAATATAAGCTTGATTCTTATCTTATTCTTGAAATTTAAATCGCTGCAAAGTTATCAGCAGAGACAAACTCAAGAGAAAGATCGGATCAAGCAAAGTAAAGGAATATGTGAATCGGCCTTCACATCATTTCTGATACTTTACAATGCTTCAAAAGTATCAAAATGTCGAATAATAACGTTAGAAAAATCCAGAAATCAAGCAAAGATGAGAAGGATGAAATTATCCATAAAATTAACTCATACATAATCAATAAATCAAAACTAACGAAAACATTAAACACGAAGACATCAACTAGGGATCAGAGGAAAAGGGTTCGACTCTTATTATTTCATTGCCAGATTTCAGCTTACAGCAATTTCAAGATCGCGAGAAGGCGGAGATCGAGAAACCCTAGATCTTTGCTAGAAAGAATTCGACAAAAGGAACATCGCTAGATCCGGAAGCAACGAACCAAATAGAAGGATTTGAAAATCAAAGAACGGAGGAAAAGGATTACCTCTTCGAGATCTCTCGCGAACCAGATCAGGCGGAAAGCCAACGTTCCTCTCCCCCGATTCCCTTTCGTCCTCTTGGGACAGCAATCAGTAACGTCAAAGAAGTATGTCCCCCAAGCCGACTCCCGAGTCCTGACACGACATCGGGTCGGATCGGGTGCGGGATTTTATAAGGCTTGAAAATAACACCCGACTCCAGGCTTCCAGCCCGACATTTGCAGCCACGGGGCGGCCCGGCCCATAGTGCTGATCATGGGCCGGGCCTCGGGCCTAAATTGTATTCATTGGTCATCAGTTTTCGGATAGGGTCTATGTAAAATTTGATATGCTTTAGGCCCAAATCCGGCCCATGATCAGGCCTACCTCCACAATTTTAGATTTAGAGTTCCGAACAGTTTTGCCTCTAAATATATATTCCAAAAAACAGATATAGTGGATGTTGATTAAATATTGAGAAAATATCATTCATTTAGAACAAAATCGTTCTTAAATTTTTAATATATACAAATTCTAAAAAGATAATAAACTTTTTTACAAAATTACTAATATAAATGTTACCTCTTAAAGAAACACACAAATTTCTTTACGTAAGATTCACCAGAATACCCAACAAAAGGTGTTTAACCAGTTCTTTTGCCCTTCGTAATCTCTGAAAAACTATAGTTATATATATATATATATATATATATCCAGCCATGTATCATATGGGCATCAGCATCCAATAACTATATTTATTTCATGCACCGACTCTTTAATTCACACACTGGCGGTATGTTGCGTTTCTGCCGACTTCTCCCATCACTCTGATTAATTACTCCAGCTCCACTTCCCCTCTCCGTTCCCTCACACGGCTCGTTGACGGCAGTGCGGACGGTGTTGAAAGGATCAGATCCGTCGGCCCTCGCAAAGAAGAGAGGAGAGTGTAGCAGAGCGAGAGCGAGGGGAGATGTCGGGCGGGTCACGGCGGTCGGGGGCGTGCGTGAAGTGCTGCCTGGTATTGTTCGCCGTCGCGTCCGCTCTCTGCGTCTCGGGCCCAGCCCTCTACTGGAGATACAAGAAGGGCTTCGGTGGTGGGATTTCCGCCCACTCTTCTTCCTCCTGTGCGCCCTGCGTCTGCGACTGCCCTCCTCCCCTCTCCCTCCACAAGATCGCGCCTGGTACTCTTTTCTTGCGTTCTTGGTCTCCTCCCCTTTCTTGTGATTGCTCTCTCTTTTATCTGGCCCAAATATTTCGGGGTTTTGATGATTCTTTAGCCTTCTATGGTTGTGATTCGGGGTTTGGAATGAATTTGGGTGGAACCGTTCTTGATGATCTTTTCTTTCAATTTGGGAAGGTTATCATTCGTTCTGCGATCTTGGGTTTGATGATGATCGATCGTGTTGGACAAGGAAGATGGATTAAAAAATCCTATCTTTCCTAATAATTTGCTATTTTCGTTAATGTTGGAACGCGTAGCTAGATCTAGGGGATTCATTACTTCCTGCCGTTTAAGTTGTTGATTTGTGATTTTTATTTGGACTTCCTGATATAGTAATTTCTTGCAAATTAGTAATTTACCTTTCAATCGGATTGTTTCACTTTGCTGGGAGAATTTCACTTGCTAATATACGTGTTGCTGCCTCAAGATATCCTAAAACCGTATCACATGAGCTGTGCAAGACATTTGAGATCAAACAGGAAGCAAGTAGGCACATGTCAATTTGTCTACGATACTGCAATATAGAGAGGGTAACGTCGAAGGGATTCTTCAGTTAGGCTGGTGAAAAAACCAGGTAGAGCAGATTTGTTAATGATGCGGTTGCTCCTTTTTCCAACTACCCTTTTTTTGTGGTTGGGGGAGGGGTGGGTGGGGAGCGGAGGAAACGGTGGAAAATGGAACTTCTTATTTGTAAAGTACGTTCCTGCAACATGTTCGTCTCTGGCTGGTAGATTTTTTAGAAACTGTTGAGAATTTTAACTATAGATCTTCAGATTAGATGTCTGAAGTTAGCCTCTTTTGCGCAAATCCTTTTTCTCCCCTTTCTGTTGAGCGGTGAAGTTCAGTGTATTATCCTATTTCTTTTTCAATCCCGTAGGAGGAATAGATTGCAAACAGATGTAGGTGACAGGGCCTTGCTGCAAGACATCGGCTTTGAGGAGATATGCTCATCTAACAAATTCCTTCGGACAACTATAGCTATCTTAGAGAGGATTGATTTAGACATCATGCTTTTTGTGATGTTTTAGAAAGAAAATTGATGTCCGGATTTCTTTGTGTGTGTGTGTGTGTGTTTATGAATTCACATTAAACATCTTGAACTGAACATTACAACTGGCTCCCCAGTGTTCAGGAACCCAGTCTTTTGCCTTTGTGGTTTCTTATCTGTATTGGTTTCTTTTTTTTTTTCTTTTCTTTTTCCTTTGTGGCTTGTCTTTTGCCCTTGCATCTTGTACTGCTCTTCCTATTAAGGCAGTAGGAGCTATCTCGCTTAAAAGGAATCTCTCTCTCTCTCTTCCCCTATTTCATTCACAAATCCAATATTCATTAGTAAGATAAAGGTTTCATATATTATAACTATATAAAATTGTCTGGTTTATAAAATCTAGTACAATTGGAACTATGTGTTAATGTTGTATTATGGTATCCTTTGAAAGGAGTTTACTTTTCCTGCAAACTGTTTAGTCAGAAATTCTCATCTTCTTTTTGATGGCTGCACTTCTATCTTCTTGACTTGTAACTCCAAGTTATGTGATTATTGCATTATGTTTAGTCATTCCAAGTAGAGACTTATTGAATTTTTTTTTTCTTTTGCAGGATTGATAAACCTCTCAATTACAGGTTTAAACTCATCCCGTGAAGAATCTCTCTCTCTCTTTCTCTCTCTCTCTCTCTCTCATGCACGCTTTGCATATATGTGCAATGTCTTTATGTTTTTAAAGAAGTTAAGATATATGCATATGTGTGTGTTTGTTCAAAGAAGTTGGTATGATGCTTAATTTATGCATCTCTTTTCACTTATCTGGAATTAGTCCTTTTTCTTTCTTATTCCTGCCAGTTTTGCTCTTATTTTCTTGACATTTGATATCTGACATGCTAGACATCCGATATACAAATTTTGGAAGGTAAACATATTCTCTAGCATTGGCATTTTTAAAAAATCGATCTCCTTGCTGTAAGAGAATGAAAGATCATGCATCCTTGCTTTAATCTGCTAGTCTTTGCCCCATAAAATAGGTTAGTTGCTTTATGCTTGGTAGTTTTGCTCTCATACATATTGTACTTGTGCTTCATATTTCTGCAGTTGAATTACATCCAAGAGTTCTAGCAAAGCCTCAGAATATTGTTTTATACTATATATACCTATGTGCTTGTGTATGCCTTTGTATCTGTGGAATATTGTTTTATAAGATACCACCTCATTGTATTTACTGCATGGAGGTCTGAGTGATTCTAGCTTGGTGGTTTAGGGCTTGATATTAAAAGGATAGATCACTTGTTTGAATCCTAGCTTGTACACTTTATCATGTGAGGACCTATACGAGCATGTTTAGTCCCACATTGGTTATACACTAGGAAGATCTTGGGTACTTATAAAGGACTAAGGAATTCAAAGAGTTCTTTCCAACTAGTTTTTTTGAGGAGATCCTTGGTCATTATAAATGATATCAGAGTGGATCCAGCCCATGACCCATGTGTATTAGGGCACATTGCAGCATTGGGTCCATTAGGGCTAATCACAAGCTAATTATGTTGCTTATTGTTGGATTTGAATGGATTTTAAATCATAGTTTGGCAAGGACACTGGGACTTATACAGGGGTGGTGTTTGAGAATCTATGTGGGCATGTGTTTAGTCCTACATTAGTTTTATATTTGAAAGATCTTGAGTATTTATATAGGACCAAGAACCAAATAACAGCTTTCAGCGAGCTTTTTGAGTGAGGTCCTGGGAGTTCGTCTTTGTCTTCTTGTGGCATGGTGCCTGCAAATGTTCTAAAGAAATGGGGCCATGTATGTTAAAGCTTGCTTCGTCATTTCTTTAATGAGATCATTGTGACAGCTGACTCACAAAGGAACAATTCTTTGTGAGTAAATTTGATGGTTGATAGGATTAGATGATTCACTTTCAAGAACAGAATCTTTTCATTACCAAAATTTGCCTATCCTGCAGCCAAGCATGGAAGACCATCTGAGAAGAGGAAAAAATTTGAATGTGGAGTATTTAGAGGAAAGAAATCTGGAAAAGCGTTCTGTGAAACATAGTTTGCCTTAACACTGAAACAATGCGCCTGCACATACACAGTAGATGACCCACCATTCTGAGAAAACCTTCCTTTGTATGCCACTGGAGAATGGTTCTTCAGCACTCTAGCAGTGTAAGTAATAAAATTGTGTAGTTGGTTTGCATAATGTTTGTGGATTGCATGTATGTGCATGTGATGTGTGAAGCAATTAGTATCTGAAAATTAAAATAGTCAAATTTCATTGTATCTAAGAATCATGAAGGTGTTTGGATTCCATTTTTGGTATAAATATGATTTTCCATTTATGGATGGGAACTTCACTTGAACTGTTTGTTGAGTTGCACTCTCCTGTGGCATCAATATATGGTATCCCATCATCTATTTTAAAGTGAGCTGCAGCATCTGAAAACCATGGCATTGTAGAATCTACAAGCTCCAACCTCCATTTACTGCTTCTGCGGTTGCTTAAAGGCTTTATGTTCAGTGTGTGCATGCAATATCAGAGGAGAGGATGTTTATCAACATGAGCTCACAGCTTCATGCCATTGACCCTGTCATTGCGCCTTCACCTTCTATTTTGTATCGCCATCTCTGTTTACAATATAATCCAGCACTGCAATGTTCTTTGTTCTTATCAAACTTGCTGGTGGATACACCGTGTCACATGACAGATTGTGGGAAACATGATCCGGAGCTCAACAAGGAGATGGAGAAGCAGTTTGTGGATCTCCTCACAGAGGAGCTGAAGCTGCAGGAGGTTGTTGCTGAGGAGCATACTCATCATATGAATGCCACCGTTGTTGAAGCAAAAAGAGTGGCTTCTCAGTATCAAAAAGAGGCTGAGAAGTGCAATGCCGCAACAGAGATATGTGAGGCGGCCAGAGAGCGGGCTGAGGCAGCACTGACTAAAGAGAAGAAGATCACGGCACTCTGGGAAAGGCGGGCCGCCAACTGGGTTGGCAAGATGCATGACTTGTGGTTTAGTAAAATTTCCACCACTTGCTCTTTGCGGCCATAGTAGGTGTTTCCTCAATAGCGTTGAATTGTAACGTCAATTTATATTTTTGATGGCGAACGGCACTGAAACTGTTTGTAATATTATATTGTTCCTCCTGGAGAAACGTAGTTGCATGCCTTAGGTTGGCCGATATCAAATCTAATATGCTCTGTATTTATGCTGCAGCCAATCTCTTCAGCCCGAGCTTATAATATCTTGCTCTTGTCTACTTGTGATTTAGTTGGTGCTGATTGATGTTTATTTTACCACTAATCTGAGTAGCTGGATGGCTTCTGTAGTATGGTGATTTTTAGTAATGTAATTTTACCATGCTTAGCATCTTGATCTTTTCATCAACATCTAATACAATTATTTATTTTAGTTAAATATGGAGTTATATTCCTCACTACATGTCATCAAATACTCCTATCTAATTTGTATATTTAACAGCATTATGAACAGAGTGATGTGGTGACAATGAAATTAAAGTTTTTAACCAGGTAGAGAACATCTAAAGCAGTCTACAGGAAGCTGTCGCTCTTTGCATTAGCCGCTAAACCATAAGCCAATGAAACAAATTATATCCTATCCTAGTCCACCGGAAATTTTGTATGCTAGAATGATAAATTAAAGCAATAACACTATCTGCTTCTGTTATGCCACTTCTCTGGCAACGCGAGATTAATTTTGACAGCAATACCCAGAAACTTTGACCTTGCAAGGCTGATGCGTGTTGCTGTTTTATTATGAACTTTTGAAGGTAAATTAAAATATTGCTGTTTAACTTTTGAACTTGTGATGGTAAATAGATTAGTGTTGCCTTGATTATTGCAATGTTATTTATCTACTTTTCAGTGGTTTTTGCATTTCTAATTTTTGTTGCTGTCGACATTTCTTTCGTTATAATCCACCTAATGCAAGTCTATTTGCCCGCCTTCTTTGTAAGCTTTGCAGTCCTGAGTGCCTGCACGTCAAAGCAGCCTTCTAGAATGCTAGTTATTAATTCTCAATTTGTGAACAATCACATATGAATGCGCATTCAAGTGCATCAAATAGTGTTTTCACTTGGAGTGGGAACTGATCCAATTGCAATAAGTTCAGCTAACATCCAAAACTAGCATATCAAAAAGAAAAAAAATGTCATCCCTTAACTATTTAATAATATTCGAGTTAGACCTTCTAACCCCTTTCCTTTTTGTTTTTTTTTGAAGTCTCCACACCATTGGCTTTGACTGTAATTTGATGGTGAAAGTATCCCCATCTCAGTAAGGTGAAGATTATCAAGAGCAGGGATCATACATATTCCAGCTTTGTCCTTGGATCGGGACTATGCAGCCAAATTGACATGTCATATTCGTGCCCGGAAGGGTTGCCTAGACCATTTTGAAAGGATTTAAGCTTTTCAAGAAGCATTCCTAACTTTATCCCTAGTCAGAATGGTAGACAAACTGTGCAGTGCAGTTAGATAATCTTATCTCAGATTCATGCACAACTCTAATAAAAGGAAACTTCAGAACCTGTTCTTTCATAATGACAGCAATAACCTAGCAGAATTACCCAAGAAAAGTATTTTCATTTTGTCATACATGGTCAGAAACTTAGTAAGGACCGTCATCCATGACACAAGCTACATCTATAATTATGTTTATAACCCTTCAAAGGTTTAGGTTGGTGCTTGGTTTGAGGGCTTGCAGACTTATTACAACATACCCAGGAAATAGTGGGAGAAAGCAGGGACATGCTTCTGAAGTAACCAATTCTGACATCAATCCCTCCTCCATCAATTGGACTCTGCATGAAGTAAGCAACCTGTTGGAAAGGAGAAGCCAATGGTGACACATAGACCGCATCTCCAATCCCAAAGTCCACTTTGTGGTAGGGGTTCTTGTCCAGTCCGAGACCATCGTGAGCTCAGGCAGTGGAGGGAGCACGCCTTGTGGAGCCTCGAGGGCCTCCAGATAGGCTCCCACGTAGTCATTGGTCACAGCTTGCTTTGCCTCCTTTATCTTCTCAATGATTGTTGCCATGCTCTCTCTTTCGAGTTCTCCACTGGTGCATGAGATGGAGGAGAGCACGTAGGCATTCCCTGTGAACTCTTTGGGCAGGGGTGGATCCATCCGGGTCCTTGTGTCCACTGCAAATTGGAGACATACTATTCTGTCTTTTTGTATTCCCAAGGCTTTAGTCCTTGCCTGCAGTAATTGAACATAGATTGGCAAATGAACCCACTTGCATTTTGGTAAACATGCTGAGATGCATGAAATATGAACCACATCCAGATTCTACATTTGGCTTTTGTGCAGAAGAATGCTGTTAATGTAAGTGACTTCAGCTAAAGCCCAGGAAGGCAGAGATAGCTTACGTCCTCTCTTTCAGCCATTAAAAATCTCCATGTGAACTAACTTCAGCACAAGCTTAGTAAACATGGATAGCTTACCTCTTCTTTTTTCATTCCACCAGAGATTTCCTCCATGCGAACCATTGGATCAAGTCCCTCTAGGAACACAAATATAAGTGGAAGTTCCATAGATAAATGGACGGCTTTCAGAAATAGAATGACCAGGAGTTTTTATGTATGATATTTAGTGAAACCCCAGCGTTCAATATGAATTATTTGAGAGAATCTGTTCAAAGATTCTTTGTTCTAACCATGGTAGGCTATAACCAAATTGAACAAACCAGGTTATGCTGTTCAAAAAGGGGTTTTAGTTAAATAGAGTGAATTAGAATTGAAGAGCTCTGATCATTTAGAAATAGAAAGGATTCACTGAACAAACAAAGTTAGAAGCATTATACTTGGAACTCTTGCTGTCAGTTTCAAATCAAGCACAAACTTCCTGTAAATTTGGTCCTTGAGGTTTATGCAGAAATTTGTGAAGGAAATTGTGGAAAGAACTTTATAATTTATGTCAGTTATGCCATTTAATTTACTCTTCGGTGAAATTATATAGTTCTCTTGGCCATAATCATTTTTGCGTCACTATTTATGTATTTCAACAAAGCAACCTAAAATCTCTTCTGAAATTTAAAAAAAAAAGAACGAAACAAAACAAAACAAGCTGAAACCTAGTGATTCAAGCTAGCCATGCCTCAGTGTTACAGGAGCTACTACTTTGTGGTTGAGCAAATCAATGCTTCTCAACAAAGGTTAACTGAAACATGAGTTTACTTGGGCTATTTTGGCAAGAAAAGGTTCCAATTCCTGAGGTAATTGCTCCATAGCCCGTATTTCAAGAATCTCACAATTTTGTGTGAAATAAAAGATGACAGCCGATAGGAATCAAACAGTCTTTTGTAATGGTCTCTAACTAACATGACAACTTTCTCTTTTTATGCACTTTTATGGCTATTATCATTTGAAAATGTTCAGGGATATACATATTAGAATAGAATAAGAGAAAGGGTTTAATGTGTCTTCGACCATAGATCTATTGAATGAGATTATTTGACTTGAACTATGTTCTTATAAACTCACCATCAGAAAACTTGTATCCTTTATTCATCACAATGAAATCTCATAACTGATACTTGTATGGCTAACTGAAACTGTGTAGATTGCTATGAAACTTTCATATTATTTTATTAGCAAATCTTATACTACTGTTTATTACTAATGCACCATGTTAAAACTGTCCATTTACATGTACTTTCTACAAGATTGTTCCTTAAAGATGCATGAGTTCAACTTTATATTATAAATCAAACACCAGATTGAATATCATCAAATTAAATGTAACCGGGCTTAACAGAAATGATCTTATATTTAAAGAATGATGGTTGCAATTTTGATAAAAGGTCAAGGCACTTCTGGAATCATAAACATTGTATCATATATTTGAAGCAATCTACTGCAAGTATACTAATATCATTAGTTATCGGAATTTTTAATAGAATAAAACAAAGAACACGAGGACTTAGAAGTGTAGAAATCTACTACCAATAAACAGCTAAAAAAAGGGCCCTATGCAAGGAGAAAGCTCTTATCGGAACAGATTTACTTGCCAAAATTGTTATTCACATGACACTTACTGCAAAATTTTGAATATGAATAAACTGTTCATGACCTCCATGTCACTTCACTTGAAACTTCTTAAAATATTGACTTCTATGAAAAGAAAGCTACCTATAGCATCTCACAGCAAAGTTTGACCAGACACAAGACACATGCACGTGTGCACAGGCACGCATGCGCATTCACACAAACACACACACTCTTCTTGATGATTTATTAATTAGTTTCTTTGAAAAAAGATAAATTAAACAGTATTCTTTGAAAAAAGATAAAATGTTTGCACTAAACCGATCAACAGAACCTTAATACGTAGGCACTTTCACTGCCAAAATTAGTTTATCAATGTTAATGTGTCTCTACTTTCACTGCCAAAATTAGTTTATCAATGTTAATGTGTCTCTCTTTTTCTATAAATGAGGTCGAAGAAAGTGTCATACTTTCAGTCTTCCACCTTCTGACTCTTCTATCAATTACATTATTGATCTGCATGCTATACGCATACCCTCTGGTATCAGTGATTTTACTGACTAAAACAATAGAAAGAAGATGTGCATAAATGTTGAGACGAAAAGTATCGGATGTAATTCAGACATCCTGAAATATTGTTATGCATTATATCACATAAGGTTTGCATACATCCACACCAGTTCCTGAGGAGATGACGTCTACTAAATCTTAGAGCTATACAATTTTCTAGTAGATCTTATTGGTCATGTCAATCATACTATATCAACATTTTACTATGAGCATGCATCCTAAAGACGTTCAATTAATTGTTCTAACTTCCACTTTAGTCTAGTATAGATCAAGATTTATAAGACCTTAAAATTTGTATCTGAGTCCCTCTAGATTTTTTGGTGGTTTGCCTCTTCTCTATCAAGTACTTTTTCCTGTTTGTATCTTCATCTTTTTTTACATGCATATCACTAGTGATATTCTTGATGCATCTTCTTGAATATTAAGGTTTGTGGTATGTATATAACCACCATTTCCATAATTTTTATAATTTTAAACATTTCCTAAGTGTAGCTGCTTTGTGTCATACTCCAGTTACAAGTTTAAGAGTTATAAATCTTGTTTTATATTTATATTCCTAATCTAATATATTCCTCTACACCATAAATTCAGTAAAGATTTGTATTTCAAAACATAAGACATTCAGATATAGTATGCATAAGCATAAAATATTCAAATGGTGATAATCATTACCAATACATAACATCTTGTTAAGCTCAGTCTCGTTTGGAAATTCTTCTCCTACCATTTCAAAATCCTTTGTTAATCTTCTTTTTCATAATCCACTATTTTCTCTTTGTAGGTTTTCCATGCATTAGCATCTCCTGATTGGTAGAGACAAATATAAGCTCCTCTCCATATATTAGAATTGGCTACCATCTTGTTCATTTCTCTATGTATAATCTAATCGTTCTACTATTGCATTGATATACTTATTTTAAGTACACAGTTAACTTTGTAAAACATTACTTCAAGTCTCAAGGACTTCTAACAATGATTGTTAGGCTAGGTTGAGTTTGGGAATTTTTCTCCTGCCATTAGAAAAAATCCTTTGTCAATCTTCCTTTTAAATTTCACTGTGTTTCTCTTTCTAGGTTTCCCATTAGCATCTCCTATTGCTGGACATAAATATAAACTCCTCTTATCATTTGCCACCATTTTGTTCATTTCTCTGTGTATAATCTAGTCATGCTACTTTTGTATTGATATACTTATTTGTAAGCAGACAATTTACCTTAAACTTTTCTTCAAGTCTTAAGGACCTCTAACAATTAATGATACAAATTAACTTTCCGAACACCACCTCTACATCACCTAGTTAAAATTCTCTTATGAATATATTCATTATGCTATACTTCATTCAAATAAATTTCAAATGAAAGAATCACCACTGTAGACTATCAATTTCTGGCCACCACATACCAAAGCCTTGTTTTCAACTCTGTTAGTAAATTGAGATTGACCTAAAACTGATTGTTGTAGGCGTTATTTTTAACATTATATCTTTGGCTCAAACTACGATTCTACTCATCCTTCATAATCATATATTATATCAGTGATATTTCTAATTAGACTTCTCCAGTCATGAGTTATAATTCCCTGTGCCTTAAAGAAAATTGATGAAAATCTCGAGTATAGTAATTTGACCTGTAACCACACAAAAACATCTTTTATATATGTTTTAAACATCTTTTTGAGATGTTGCACCTCAATTTTACCTATAATTTTGATCTATCAATGATGTCCTTAAGATCTAACTAAGCTATGAAGGAGAATAAGTAACCAATTTACCTGGTTAAGAGTTGATTAGTAACAAATCATTTCAACTCATGTTAGATAACTATTTTAATCTAGCATTTCCCAAAGCTCTTTCAACATTCCTCATGACTTTGCAAGATATGAAGAATTACAACATCATAAAACTTCAAATGTACACATGTATTTAGCTTTTCTTCATATTTTTTCTAATTTCATTATATCCACTGGTGCATTGTTTTAGTTTGTTTTCTTATTAGTAGTAGTAGTAGTATATGAGTTTAAACCTTTCTAAAGCAACTTAAACTTAATAATGCCAAACATAAAAGATCACATATTTTGTTGTGCATAAATTTATCTGATGTGATAATAACTCATTCCATGATCCGTGGAGGTTTAGATGTCCATGAAATTTCTTTTTAATGATATGCAAGTTAGCATGAAGAGATTTTTAATTCAATAAACAAGATGAATTAAATTGATATTATTTACTTTCATAAGGTGTATCATAAATGTCTTTCCTGCAACAATTTTGCCTTAGTCTTACATTGTTAAAAAAAAAAAAGAAAAAAAGGAAAAAAATTCAGAATGAAAAGGTATTTTAATGTCTTATATATATATTATATATATATATATACCTCAAGTACTATATGATGCAATTAAATGTGCATAACAGGACAAATTATTCTAGTTCATTTTACATACCTAAAAGAAAGAACGAAATGGTCTTCATTTTTTTTAGTGAGTCAACATGGCTACTCAGCTCTTTAATCGAACTTATCTATTTAATTATTGTTGATCTAGTACTCAATCTGTTTGTATGACTTTGCTACATAATTTCTTCATTGACTCTTCTGACATGAAAAATTTATTTTAAGATGTCATTTGTGGTTCATCTATAATCTTGTGATGACTATGAAGTACTTTATAGTGAAGTTCCTTTTCCGTGTCCTATTCATTCCACCCCACTTCTCCCATTACAAAATAACGAGAGAGAGAGAAAGAACCTTCATAAACAATGAGGAGTCTCTTGATAGATCAACATAGATAGCAAAGAGGTTTGGGAAAGAAATAGATCGAGATAATATGAGTAGAATTAGATCATCTTTTTTAATATTAGAAAATATACTCCATATTGATCTCTCTTTCTTGTCATTATTATATTTCCTTCATGATTAGGTTTCATTTAAAATTAGTATCTGCTCTGAGTTCTTCTCAGTGAGTCATGTTCATCTTTATGGAGAAAAAACTATATTGATGATATAGATCTGGTAGATTACAACTGAGGCTTATGTTTTGCATATAATCCTTGCTCAGGGATTCTCTAAAATTATATAATATTAAACTACATGTTGATTACCATGAATTGAAATTTATCATGTCTGGTAGCTTGGTGTACATTTCTATTAGTACTTGAAGTTCCTTTCTATGTTACTAATGACTTGCTTAGCATGTAGAAAGCTTCCGATTCTGTGAAGCAGCATGGTCATAAAGAGTTATACTGGCTTCATTTCCCTAAAGGTAGTCTAAAGCAAAATCTTGAGTATCAGAAACTACATTTGATTATTCTAATCAAGTTTTGAAATGTACAGGACCATGTTTTTTCCACTAAAGCTTTTATGTCTTGAAAGTAATTGGGAAAATGCGGTAGATATTTGAAACTTATGTATATTTTTGCTTTTCTTTGTAATTTCTTACATGCATTCTTGTCCATAAACAAAATGTATCTCATTTTCTGTTCAAGAAAACTAATTCTGAAAAAAAATATCAGCTAGAATTATGGCCAGCTGCATGTGTTAGTGAAGTTTAAACATGTAGCTTTTGTCAATGTCCAAAGTATGTTTAATCATGTGCTGTTGTCTTAGTCTAGTTGAACTGTCGTAGTCCAACTCTAAAGCGGCTGAGTGCTGAAAGATTGACAGTCATGATGGTAGATGAAAGCTTCTATCTTGATGTGGACTTGATACTGCTTCGGAACCATTTTGTAACTTGATAGATGACTCCGTTGTAATGTCTAAAGACACATAGTAAATGTGTTATTTAATTAGAAAATAAAGTATTTTGAGTAGTTAATTAGCTCTGAAATTTATAATCTGGTTTGAGATATGACATTGAGGAACCTGTGCTACAAATATTTGTTAGCAAAGAAGAAGAAGAAGCATGGGAACACTTCTAGAGTCAATAACTAGTTTGGTCCCAAACTTCATAAATCTGATGACATTGCCAGAGTGCGATCCTCATTAATTTGTACAGTACATTATTTATTTGGACAGTTAAAACTTTATAACCATTACAACAATGGACAACTTTTGATGCCTCATATCATGATATGCATATATACACGGGTGTATTTGTGTGTTTAACAAGCCTCACCATGAGATCATACCGCTAGCAAGCATGTGACAGCCCTCATCACTTGACCCATTGCCACACCCGGCGATATATCACAACCAATATATATTGTTTAACTTGAACTTACTTTATTAAACGGTACATGTAAAAGGGGCTTCAGATTAATATAGGTAATTGAGCTGTATCCATGGTAGAAGGTGGAAGATGGGTTCCTTTTTTTAGTGACGAAGGTCTTTGTAATTTCTTAATTTGTTGCCATATCGGAGTAACTGGTCATGTAAAAATTCTTATGCTGCTCTATATTATCATTTGAGGCTCATTTGTCTTTGAAAATGAGATTTAGAGGATGAAAAGATGCATAAAATTAATCATATATATGATATGACAAAACGACCAAGAGACAATCCTTGCTCGGTCAGTTGATGTCTCTGAGATGTACCTCCTAACAAATCTTGGTATGATTAAATATATAAGATGAAATGCTGCTACACGTGGGAAAAGTGAAGATATACATGGATTTACTAAAACCATATCTCAGACAGCAGTAGTTCTTTCTGAAAAGCATACATGGCCAAAGTTGATATGTCCGAAAACATTCTTCTGCTTCATAAATAATATATATGTATGTATGTGTGTGTGTGCATGTGTATATTTATTATGATGCTTAGGATTTCCTTTGGTTCTACCAACTGTTCTACAATAAATGTGAGGCTTGGGCCTAACATTTACTGGGGCGGAATATAAAAGCATACCTCATTTGCTGATACCACGCGAATTTGTATGAAGACACAAGATCATATGAAACACTACATGAGGGTAGGGTATTTCTTGCATATGTGTCTATATGAGAGAGAGATAGAGCGAGAGGTGGGGGATCGAGTTCCATCAGATTCTTTTACCTTCCATAAGTGTGCTGCCACAACCTCAAAGGAAGAGCATGAAGTGCCACTCCAGCGACTGGTAGCCTTGCTCTTAAGCTTCCCGACCATGGAGCTTCTCAGAGAAAAGGTCCCAAGAACAAATTGTTCATGGCTTGCGCTACCCACCTCTGAGAATTTGTGCTCTCCATGAAGTTTTCCATGAGGATCCATGCGTTCCATGGAGACTGCCTGTTTTATTAACAGGTAAAGATGATCGACAGCTGTGACTCTTGTCATCTTCTCTCTTCCACCAGGCCTAGTTAAATTCTTATCAATTTGGCCACGACCTACCAACAACCTCCCCCTCTCATGCACTGGCTCAACCAGTTCCACTGCCTCATCTGCTTTTCCAACTGTTTTAGAGGCCCATGCATTCATGAAATTATAGTTTGCCAACCCATCAAAGAGTGAGTGATTTGTTCCTACCCCCACCGCATACCCTCCACAGCCAAACTTAGTCACCTACATGTCAAGAAAACAAGAATAATATAACAATAAACATATATATGGTTAAGCCGCAAAAGCCTAGGAACTTATAGTACTATACATGGACTCACCTGAGCAACGACAAGGGGCATGTCAGAGAAGCTACTGGACAAGGGAGGCCTGAAAACAAGGCGTTCATAGAAGTCATTGTACTGAGAGAGGTCTGCAAGCTCTGAGATCTTCAAACGAGTGGCAGCCTCCACTAATAGTGCACCTGAATTGGTGCAAACCAGGTCAAGCTTTCCATTGGCTGGGCTTAAGAGCAGTCTCCCTGCAGCTGGGTACCAGGCAGACAGGGTATCCTCCAGGCCCATTTTTAAGGAAGAGAAAGAGAGCCAGCTGACAGGCGTTGGTGGGTGGAGGTGATCTGTAAAAGAACACCAAGTACATGAGCAAAGGGCACTTTCTGTCTAGATTGGAGAGCTGGATAACTCTGGCCTCATGGGGGTGAGCTCTTGGGTAAACTGTTGTGGTCTTTGTGATGAGAACCTTATGGTAATCCTCCCTCTGGATGGCCATTGCTTCAGTGCTGTCTAGTTCTGGCTGAGGCCTGAATAAGAAAGGCAAAGGGGAGAGGGAAAGGAGAGATGCCTTGGTGGATGACAGCTTCGTATTCTATGGTTTCTTAAGGGGTTATGACTACTGATATGATTTGTGATAACTCCAGTTCCCTTATGCTTCATGCATGGCACTAGTGTTATTTATAGTCATAGATATGCTAAGTTACCATGCATCAATCGCAGCTACAAGCTTTTGCTAGTTACTATGGTGTCTACCAAGGGTTAATTCGGTTCACCTTTTTTTTCAGAAAAGGTCAAAAAAAAAAAAGTTGGGTCCACCTTTAGGGATTTGGCAATCCCAATAGCGCACAGACTGAAAACCGTAGCCCTCTCTGATAATCTGACTTCTGTTCTGAACCCATGACTTGACTTTCTCCTGCTGACTAAATTAAAGAGTTTCATGTGATCTGATGGCTTGATCTTACCACTTACTTAAGGATACGTTCCACCAGTTACTGGATATTTATGTAGCTTGGATCATATTTTAGACTACTGCAACTGGATTCACATGATTAATATTTCTTCTGAGTGGGTGACCGTTATTCCTGTTGTTGCTTCAATGTATCTTGTGGATCGTCTCATTTGTTGGAGCTGCTATCATAGGAGTGGTAGCCATATTTTGATTACCCTACAAGAAGGACATATAAACTAAGATCAACCAATCAATGGTTCATTTCATGAAGGAGCATTATCAGAAATAATCTTTCCATGATCAGACTTTTTTTATAATTTTATCCTGGCCGTTTTGATCGGTCTTAGTTATGTATATATAGTACCGGATTATAAGAAATTAATGGTTGCAGGACCACCAGCATTACGTGTTCTTGCTTGCATTATATATAACTATCATCTTATAATTATGGGTGGTGGCTGTTGCTGTTGTTAGTGCATCAACTCTTGTCTTCAATACTTTGTCATGCCTTTTCTGGCAGCTGCACTACCTTCCCTGAGCTTTGAAGCGACAGAGCCAAGGAGGGAGTGGGAGCCATCGACAAATTAAAGGGCGAGCACCTTTTGTTGTTGAAGGGATAGAGCTCAGTTAGTTCAGGCAATTGAATTAAGGAGCTCCCACCACAGCCGCCTGGGTTCTAGAGAGTCCCAAAACAACATGCCACACCCATGACTCCACCTCATTGTCCCTTGCCCCTTTAGACCGGCCCAACTGCTCCTCTATATAGTATACCGACCCCATTCCCATGGGGAAAGGGATCCAGTGTCCTTGAAATCAGAGTGGGAACAAAAGGCTAACATAGAGAGGGAGAGGGAACAACAGCCACTTGAGAGGTGGCAATAAAATAAGGGAGGGGCTTTGATGGGAAAGGGGAGTGGGGTGGTGGTGATTGGGGCATCAAAGTGTGGGGAGGGACAGGGTGGCAAGGGAGAGGCGCCTCCCACGAAACGTGCCCTCAAGAGGGCATTGGAAAAGAGGATATGTTGTTGGTTTGTAGGTGGGCATGCGTGCAGCCAAAGCCGGGCATTGTCTTCCTGCTCCCCTCTTTCCGGGCACCGAGGGACCCTCTTTTAGCCCCAGCCTTCCCTTTTCTCCATTCCCCCTTACCCTCCTTACCTTTGGGCTAAACAACAAGAATAATCCTTTAGTTGTGGGCTTGTGCACCTACGTAGAAAGATCAATTGAGAGGAATGTATTCCCCCGCCCCTACGACTCATAGCTTTCATCTAGGTTCCTTTTGCATGTATGTATGATCTGTATAATAAATCATGCATATATACTGGCGCATGCACATGTCCATGTTTTGAACATGCATGCGGTTGTGAAAGATGTCATGCATTTCATCAATGATGGATCAACAAAAGTGGTCTAATGCTCTAATCTAATTGTTGACAGGAAGGATCGAGTGCTTGCTTGGCATATCGCCACATGTGCATATTAACGTACATGTCACCAACCTACTTCTGAGGCTCCTCATAAATTAATTGATTAGTTAGCCTTCAGTGGATTAAATATTGTGGCCATCAGACTTTACATAGCTACCGCCTGCATAAATTCGGCGTTCAACTGCATGGCAGACCTATCACCAGGAATTTCTCAAACTAAAGGTACGTGATAGACGCAAGCAACGAGGACCGTGTCCTTGATCATTAGTCGTCGCATCCACGCCATGGCAGTATTAAAGATAATGTTATATATGTCCACATATGAGAAAAGAAACACAGCTTAGATCATCAAAATGAATAATAGGAATCATATCGCAAGTAGATCAATGACCTAGATAATATAGGTATCCATTAAAACGTAATCTAGATGGGATAATGTAAAGGCAAACTAGTACTATCTCTTTGCCTTCAAGCTTTCGTTTCAGATCCTGAATAATAAGATAGTTGCTTTTACGTGAGCTTCGGGTCCTACAACGAGACGCAGCTCAGCTTGTTAGTTTGAGCACCACGGTCTCTTAAGCTACAAGCGAGCGACACGTTACTCGCAACTTTATTAGTAATGTAGATATTGTAAAATTATATAAACTAATCAAAGAAGATTAAATATATATATATATAGAGAGAGAGAGAGAGAGAGAGAGAGGAGGGGAGGGGAAGAAGAAGAGAG
>KE504839.1:447834-461212 GCA_000441515.1 Elaeis oleifera
AACACTTACTGAAATTATTAATATTATTTTAAAGTAATATATATATTTGAAAAAGAGTCGAGTCATCTTATATGATTGTGTATGTCCATTGGACTGTTATCTTCCACTTGTACAATTTTTTTTAAATTTTTAGCTCTAAAATAAATCTAAACCATCAATATCAGAGTAGTTATTATATTTTAAGGAACATTCAAGATTAAGATAATATTCTTTCAAACTATCATTATCTAATGACTTCAATTTTTTACCACTAAATAGAAAATCAAAAATATTTTCATATATCTTAAATTATTCAAATCTATTTTAGAGTGAACAAATTGTTTGATCTACTATATCTAAGAAATAATCAATTCTAAATGATTTTTCAAGAGATTTTATTATTTTATTGTCAACAACCTCATCAAATTATTCTTTCTGCGAATAATATGCTTATCATGAAATTTAGATTCTATTTTATTTCAGATACAATTTTTTAAAAAATCATAGCGGATGCAAATCCATCTTCTCTATATTTTCAAAAAAAAAGATCTTTAATTATTCTATAGAAATATCAATATGCATATCTTTTGATTATAAATTTTTACTAACTGAGTTAACAGCAAATAATATATCATATCAAATAGTCATGCCTAATAAAAACTCAAAATTTTTAAGCTCATATGTTGCTAAGCAATTAGCTTCACTTTTAGTTTTAGGATCTTCACTAACTTCTGCTAATTTCAATAAAGCATCTATTATTTGTGGAGTTTGAAATCTTATTGCTTTAGCACTTTCAATACGACTTTTCTAACATGTTGTGATAATGATTTAAGAGTTACACTGAAAATATTATCTTATAAAATTTTTATCATTTAGTAGAAGAAGAAAATAGTGAATATATACGTTGTACCACTCTAAAAGAATAATATAACTTTAGTATAAAAATTAGTCATGTCATAAAGTACTAAATTTAGACTATGACAACTATATGGTGTATAAAAAGATCTAAAATTTATATTAAAATTTTTTTTATACTCCTTGCTGTTTGCCCTTCATATTAGATCCATTATCATATCTCTGTCCTCTTAAATTATTAATATCAAATTTAATATATTTTATTTCATCCATAATGATATCAAAAAGATCTTTTTCGCTTATATCATCTATTTTTAAGAATTTAAAAAAATATTTCATAATTTTGATTGGATTTGATGAAATATCTACACATTACAATATAAAAGATATTACTTTTGATGACTTACATCTGGAGTACAATCAAGTATTATTGAAAAATATTTTACTTCTATAAATTTTTTAATAATTTTATTTTTAATTTTACTTGCTAACAAATTTATTAATTTATTTTGTACATTATGTCCAAGGTAATGAGTATAAATTTTATTATCTTTAATATGTCGAATATGTTCTTGCATCATCGGATCGAATTCTGTAATCATTTCAATTAGACTTAAAATTTTTTTATTATTTTCTTAATATATTTTTTATTTTTTTCATGAAAAGCTAAATTATTTTTATCAAGAGTTTTTACTACAGTAAGAATTCTTAATAATACTTTTTTTAATATTCTTCATCTTTATTTATTTATTCTTGAATACTTTGATCAATTATTTATTTTTCGATAATCTCATTTCTAAATCAATCCATGAACTCATATTAATAATATACTCATTACTCATCTCATAACTCTTAAGCTTAGCATTAAGGTTTCTCTAATCTCTAGTGCCAACATTAGCTAGTTTACTTATACTAGAAGTAGAATTAAATAATTTATAATAAAATAAATATTTTTTCTAAATTTTTGAATAAACTAGCTATTTTTTTTATATTTCTCTCTATTTGCCAACTTTTGAATATAGTATGTAGTAGAAAAATATCTTGAGAATTCATCTTTAGGAAAATCTATATCATTAATTCTAATTGGATCCTTTTGTACTAATAAATCTCTCAAATTTGTATCAATATTTATCCATTGACTTGGATCATAATATTTTTAGGAATACAATCATTTAAATTAACCGATTGGTTCTCTTCACCATGACTTTGAGGATCATTTTGAATTTTTTTCATTGATTTCTTCTTGTTCTAATATTTCATTATCATCTAACTCTAAAAGATTATTAACTTGTTCATTTAAGGAACATTCATCAATATTTTCTGATTTATTATTTTATTACCTGTAAAAATTTATCAAGAGCTCCTTTTTGAGATTGTATTAAACTTTCAATTCTTCTTTTTTTTGAAGCTTTCAATAACCAGATTCATATTTTTGAGTTGACATATTTAAATTCTTATTATGAATTATTAAAAAATTTAACTATTATAATTATCTTATATTTTTAAATAGCTAATACAACATCAATAATCAAAATTTCTAATTCAATGATCAAGTATTAAATAAAATAGAATAATATATAATAATATAATATAAATTTTAAATTAAATAAAAATATGTAAAGATTAGAATAATAGTATCCGATTGTTGAATACTAATTGCAAATGAGACGATCAATAATCAACTAATTTATAGTATCCGATTGTTGAATACTGTTGTATGAGAGTGCAAACTGTAGAAAATATGAGTTAGAGTTATTATCAAGAAGAAGAGTAAAGAAAATAATAAAAGAAGAATTAAGAAATAGATGCTATAAATTAAAAAAAAATTATTTTTTTTATAGAAAAGGAGAACTGTATTAATCTAGAGAAAAAATAGATAATCCTATTGAGTACTTATAAATATAGAATAATCCAAACTACAAAATATCAAAGTATCAAATACTTCCTAACCCCAATCAGTTTTGAGAATTTACAAATCTTCCGAAGGAATACAATAGTAGATAACAAAAAAAAATTCAAAAACTAAATAAAATTCTATATTTCTATGAAGCTGTATATGCTGTGTAAAATATGGAGCATTAATAATGTTTCTGTCAAAATATAACTGTATAAGAAAACAACTTATTTTTATAAAGGACAAAAGGAATGATCGTTGGCGGACTAACTCGGTAATTGGCCACTGTTAATGAAGCAAGCCACCCGTCGCCCGCTCCTTTTTTTTCTCCCACGCTATCGCGCACAATAATCGCCTACGGTCTGCCACGTGTCTCTGGAAACTTAAAAAAAGACCGACAAACCTTTCATCTTCCACTGTTCCTTACCATCGGTGATCGGCAACCATTGAGCCGCTCAGGGCCTCCGGTGAGCGGCGCTGTTCATCTTCTCACAGGCCGAGTTGGGAGGACTTGGGGCAGGGCCTTCTGGAAACAAAAAATCATCTTCCAGGGGCCTTCGGTCCTCCGTCCTTAGAAGAATTTGACGCACGACGTTGTTCACCTTTTCGCGGGCCGAGCAGGGGAGGGGACCTGGGGGCAGGGGCCTTCCGAAAAATGAAAAAAAAAATCATCTTCCAGGGGCCTTCGGTCCTTGGAAGAGTTTGACGTGCGGTGCCAGCGGTTCGGTGCCGTTCATCTTCTCGCGGGCCGAGCAGGGGGGCTGGGGCTTTCCGAAAAACAAAAAAAAGGACAGTTCACTGTCGTGCCGCTCGCGGAGACCTTCGGTCCTTCCGTGATCGGTGACCCATCTTTCTCACCACCAATGATCGACCAATCGTGCGCTCAACCGTTCTTCCTTGCTGTGACGCCGTTCATCTTCTCGCGGGCCGAACGGGGTGCCGGGACCGTCTGGAGGCTGGGGGCGGTCGGGTGGGGGCCTTCCAGGGTGGAGGCGTCCTGCCGTTCTATCTTCTCAGGGGCTGAACAAGGGGCCTGGGGCGGAGTCGTGGAGGGTGACCTTGCCGGGGTGGAGGCGGGGAGGGGCATGTAGTGGGGTGCCTGGAGATGAGGGTCTAAGGCAAGAACTTCGGTGGTCTTGTCCTTCAGCCGCTCCTGTAGTGACGGCGATTGCAAAATCGCTACCGTAGTCTATAGCAACGAATTTTTGGAATACGGCAGCGATTCCAAATGCTGCTGTAGTCCTTTCTTGTAGTAGTATTTCTCTTCCATCCAACCATAGTAGAAAAATCCCATTTCAGCAAGATATAGGAAGCTCACATATTGACCTTGCACACCTTATCCCTTCCCATGCCCCTCTCAATTCTGCAATTAAAACCATTATGTCATTCAAATGGTTGCCACCTATTGCCACAAATTGTGAATTATGCCCTCTGTTCACAACTCCTACTCAATTTCTTCCACCACTATCAAGTACATTGCTATTAAAATTGATCTTGAGATAACCAGAGAGCGAGGGCTTTCATATTACGAAGATCACGTGGAATGCCATAGAAGTTGACCCCAGAGGAGTCTCAAATGTCCCTAGTTTTGTAGGCATCACCAGCACTTGATATATAGATCACCTCATTTACTTGAGTCAAAGCTCTAAGCGGTGTCACTCTTGTCGACGGGATGCTACCTCAAAAATATAAGTATTTCTAGGTTGACTAAAAATGATAAGCAATGTATGCTGCACGGACCTCCCTACCTCTTGTTTAAGGCCCTGTTCCAATGCTTGGGATGTTGAGAAAATTTGTGACAGGGTATTCTCGAGAGTCACCATACATTAAGCGCCCTCGGGCACCAAAACGAATATGGGCCACCGTTTCCACCACGTCAGGGTAACCATCACCATTCGAAACAATGTTCGGCCCCTCCTTGCTAGTACACTGCGGCATAAATTCCTGTTCCAACCCACTTTCCATAGAAACAAGGCGACCCTGGTGCACATCACCACCAACTACATTATATATCGTCTACGTTACAGAAACATAGGATGTTTACCAAGGCAGCGGGCCGTGAGCGGTGGTTGTTTGTCCGTTCTAAAGTCTTCGATTCTTGAGAAACTTTTTTAATTTTTTTAGTAAAAAGGTTCTTGAGAAACTTTGGAAACATGTCATGTTGTCTTCCTGGGTCCACGAGCAGGGTCCTGTCCATGAGAAATAGGCTCGTATCCATCCCCAATGAGATGTCCTACTTGTCTGTTTTGGTACCTAGCAACATCATGTCTTCGCGTACAAGGAATGGAGGTGGTCGGTCTAGGAATCGCAGCCGTCGTCGCACTAAAGAACTTCTCTACTGGGTGTTTCAAAGGCATTTGCTCATAAGAAATTTGTGGCCGTGGGCCAGCATTTGGTGGCCAACGAGGTGTTCCGAGCACTGGCTCTTTGGAGCATTGTTCGAATCCGTGGGTGGTGGAGAAATCATGACCAGGATGTTGGAGGAATAGATCTCTCTACTACTTAGGCCAGTAAAGTGTTATTGATCACTAGGACTAGATTCTACTTTATAGGGTGGAAGTATGATAGGATGGAAACGGCCGAAACGTCAGGATTAATCCCGAGAGAATGTAGGGTGATAGGGCACCCCGGCTAAAGACTCATTCTTGGTAGTACACCCTACTAAAGATTAAAAGATACAATCCACCTTGGCAGTAGATTAGTGTGGTGGGTTTTGACACCTAAACATAATTACAAAAGATACAAGCAAGAGATATATAAATTCTTCTTTGTTAGTAGATAACTTATCCCAGTTTGCCGTTGGTGGTGGTGGTGTGTGGGCGTGGTGGTAACCCACAAATCATGCTAGAGCAGTGTATGATCACATTATAATATGCTGCCAATGGTAGGTTTTGATTAATGCAAAATATTGTGCCCACTAGACCACCTCATTTGTTCCTTGGGTGGGCAATTGAATCTAATGGCATGCACAGACCAAACGTCACCATAATCAACGAGTTCAGCATAAATGATTGTTCTGATGTCTGATGGAAATTGTTTTGGACGTAAGAACAATGGAAATCGCACCCATCCACACAACTAATGAAATTGTGAAAATCTAATGGCACTATCGAACCAACTCAACCATCATTGATGACATTAGTCTGCATTCGATTGAAATGAATCCCTAATTAAAGTTAGGCTGTACCCCTAGGGAGTTCGACATCTTTTTGGCCTTAAAGCTTCAAAGAACATTCCTTCTCCATGCGTTCAATTTATTTAACTTCTGAAACTCCAAAAGCTTGATGTTATCCAATTATTTACATTCATATTCTCTTGAAACCTTGACAAGCAGACACGTTAAATTCCACCATACTGGAGAAGGTTCCTTGTCCTCAAGATTTTGAACTAATGAAGACACCCATCTTTAATTCACTCTCATTGGTCGGTTAATTATGCTTTCAACTCAGAGTATAGCTTTCTTCAGATCCGGGATGTGAACCAAGAAGCAAAGCCAGTAGCAGACATATCTGTAGTCCCCCAGTTGCCTGAATTAGGTTAAACAATGTTACCAACAAATGGCCTATCAACAAGAGCTGGCTCGATTCTGGCCTTTATACTTTAGACCAGTCACCTAATAAATGCATAATAAAAACAATCAAGAGAAAAATCAAGGAAAGTAAGTGGATATGAGTAGACAGCTATAAAAGCTGCAGCAGCTATTAGCCATTATAACATTACAATTATTCGATATCCCAGTATTTAAGCATTATTTTATCGGTGTGCTGCAAGTGTATAACATTAATCATTACCTATTATCACAGAAAATATAAAAACAATAACGGTGAAATAACAGCATTGTTTAACCATCTCATTGCTCACCAAATATCATAGTTTCGCAGATGAAGTTACAAAATATAAAGGTTTGGACTTCAGAAAATAACATATTAGAATTAATGAACACCAAAAATGTCGCACACATGCATCAGGACCGTTATATAAAGTCAATTTGGGCATACTTACATGCTATCATGTTGCTTTTATACAGCATCCATTATCTAAAACCAATGCACACTGCGTTTGCTGCGCTTAAATTCTCATGAATCATAGCCACCAAAAATCCTTCTTTAACATCTCATCTCTTTCATTACCAAAAAAAAAATACTCATTTTTGTATTGAAGGAAAGCCACTCAGACCTCCAAATGGTATTGCAGCTCATTTTTTTTTCCTAGGCACTGGTAGAACAGACATGGAATCATATGCACTTGCAATACAATGTGCCCAAACAATTTATTGCTTCAGTCCTCTCATTGCTTCAAACCTGCCGGTTCCCCACCATGATACATATAAATCAGCACCTCAACGTTGAGAGTTAGATTTGTGTAGACAGTTAAATGGTCTGATCTTATGGAATATTTAGCAACATAATTATGGAAATGGCACTCCACAACGTGACACATGATAACCTAACTATACCATGGAAACTATGGAGACTAACACATCCATTCCAAGAGCCAAAGACATCCAAGATCACTAGCATCATAATTCACAGAAACCATCACATCAATATCAAAATCCATGGCTGTGCATCACAAAATTCCAAATGCAAGACCACCTGTTATCTGACAATCCTAATCTATACAGGAATCAGATAAATCATTCCAGAGAACAGCAGCAGCAATTGCAGCTAGAATCTTTTGCCACATAAACTGACTACATAATGTTACAAACTCCTTTACTGGACAGCAGCACCAAACCAACCCACAAAGGGCTTCACATGCAGGCACCTAGAGGATAGAAGTCGCAAACTATGTCACCATCCATAAATGCAATGTCATCCCTGTCCTGCAGGCCACAACGTAATGCAGTTAGATAACTGAGAAACATCACACCTGTAAATTCTGCAATACTGAAGTGAACCATGAAATTCTTGATTGCTTATATCCAACTCACAGATAGCACAAAATGCACTAAAATGGATAAAAGAATGAAAGAAAACATGCCGGAAGGTAGCATTAGGAAAAAAACTACTCTAATAATGATAACAAGACCCTCAAGATGCAGATACAAGAAAGAATATGACTAACCAGCTTCTCTTGGAAATAAGCTTTCAAAGACAAATCAAACCCACCATCACCCAAATCATCCAAACAAATAGGAAGAAGAAATTGAATTTATCCTATCAGTGCATTCTGATGTCTTATGCTAGAATTTTAAATAGTTTGGACATGAAATGGATGCACTCGTACAGGAAAATTCCTTTTGGAATGCGGCACTCGATGCCATACAAGCAAAATATTATGAAAGAGATTCTCTACCAACATAATGGACCCCAAACTTTTACAGCAAAAAGGCACTTATCCTGGAGGGAAAAAGCTCATGTATATGTTAAGAACTTTCAGCAGAAAATATATTTCTTTGATTTGACAGCAAAGATAGGAAAGATTGGATGGGACAACAATGTGCAGGAAAATCACAGCCAAAAGCAAAACTGACAACAACCTCAGCCATATTCTCTATCATATCCCAACTGAAGTCCAAGGGATGCAATCTTGTAATCTACCAGGTTTGAAACATTCCAGATAAAGCAATTGCAAGTTATACAAAAGGCTCCTTTTTACCCAAATGATTATTCCATAAACCCTTGAATATCATAGTAATGTCAGACTGCCCAAGAATGTTTTGAATCTTCCATTTTGAAATTGCATATATTGATCCAAACACCTAAGTTAATGGTCCCTTGTATGAGGTCCTAATTCATAATATTTTCATTGGAAGAAGCTTTATAAGAGATTTTTCGCTGTTCAGGAACCAGTGAATATCCAAGACTTAATTTATTTGAGCAAAGCCAACAAAGTAAATGTGGAATCATGTCGAAAACATTGCGACTTACAGTAGTTACAAACTAAACAGATAGTAGTATTAGAGGGAAAAGGACAGGTAATTCAGAACAATGTTGCATAGTCACATTTCAAGAACACAAAATATAAATAATTTATGGAACTCGACACCTCTGGTTTTAATTTTAGCAAATTGTTTCAGTTGAAATTCTATCACAGTTACTATACATGATATAATAACACATTCACCGGCACAGCACTACCAGAAAGGCAACAAATCCAGATGAGTGAAAGAGTTGGTGAGAATCACAACTTAGTTTCATTTTCCTGGTGTCTTTTTTTTAACGTATCTAATCACATCAATTTATGTACACTCATAACTTTGGATTATATGGCCTAGCCATGTTTCCATAACTCTCATAAATTATCTCAGACAGATATTACACTCCCTTCCTGCCATTGTAGGATTCACAATGGCCAAAGTAACCAGATTTAGACCTCAAAATTACAAATATGAAGGTTTCCCTTTGCATTATAAGTTATATATGGTTGTTCCTATAATTAAATATTCCATCCATCAGAGACATCCCATTTCTTATCTTCCACATTTGCAGATCTACTTGCAAGAAACATGCATATAACTTTGTCTGTGATATCCCTTACTATGTTTGAGGAATTAGCTCCAACTATAATGATGCCAATGTCCTTTGGCAACACACCTACATGACATGGACTCGTATCCCTCGACTCTAAGATACATTTATTGCTCATTTGTGACATTAGGGCAACAAATGCAAATGCACAGAATCTCATCTATTAGAATGCAAAGTCTTTTGGAGTCATCTTTTATGAAGCTCATTATTCACTCAAGTTTCTCTCTTTTGGGATTCCATTACAAAACATGCCCTTCTTTTAGTTAAAAGACCTTCCACCCACCAAAGACGCCACTTTAATAGATGGCTAGAAAGTGTATACCATGTAAATGCTCCTTCTTGATATACCATGTAAATGGCACATGCTGAGATCTAGCTTCAATTATTTATTAGCTATCACCTCACTAATCATTTTCATTCAATGTCCTGTTTCCTTAAAACAAGCGTGAAACTATGCGATTTACTTATTTCCCCTCAGACATCTTACGTGATGGCATGCTTGTGGTACCCATTATTCCTTGAATTCATCATTGTATGCACAAGGTATTGGCCATCACCACTAAGAATTATTATAATTCATTCAATACAATCTTGATGCATGTTTCTGATGTATCTAGATGTGCCCACTCATACTCCATCTACATAGTCTACATATTGTGAAAAATAATATATTCTTGTAAAGAGATGTCTTATTCTGGTCACATTGCAGCCCCATGTTTATTTATGCATGAGATAAAAGTTGAGCTTCAATGTCAGTATTTTGCTGAACACATTTTTGATACAAATTGACATATAACCATTTACGGTTTCCAGTTAAACTAATATGGGTGCACTGTATTGGCATCTCCTTCCATGATGTTAACGTGCAAAGCTTTCAACAGATGTCTTTTGTCACTTAGTCATTCCTAAGCATATTTGTTGGTATCAGGGCAGATTTTGCTACGGCCACTAGCAGATGCCAGTAAAGAATTGTGCATATTTTCACATTCTTTGAGAAAACTTGGAACCATTCCATTGATCAACTATCTTATATTTTGCAGCTTTATATTGCCCCATTTGTTTTGTCTACAATGGACCACGAAACCTATTGCTATAGCAATAACTCCTTCACAAGGATATTCTTGCTGTACAAGAATATCAATAATGCCCAAACCCCAGAAAATTAATCCCCAGAGGATTTCTTTCTCCTCCATTCTCTGTAAAATGATCCAGATCATGTGAAAGAATAATGCTGGAGGCCATTAACTTTCTTTTACAGAAAAAAAAAAGACATCAGAATGCCATAATAACAATCTCTGAAAAAAAAAAGATACAGTACATTGAATTCTATGAAAATGAGGAAGGTGACCAGAAGAACAGCTTCAAACATAATCTAAAAGAGGGCCATATATGAGGCAATTTCTGCCTAAGTAGCATTATGCAAACAAAACATTCTAAAAGGATCATATGGTGCATTCCTTATGACTCTTTAGCTGTCACCTATCAATCACCAGAGCACTAGCCACAAGGTAGATCAGAGTTGTCAAAGAGCTTAAGAGCCTCAAGCTCATAGTTGTTAGTTGTTGAGTGCGTAGTGGAGGGAAATATAGCACCCACTAGTTAAGCAGCCAATCCCCATTATTAAGTAAACCAAAATGGCTGTTATCATGGTGGGTTATTTATAAATCACCATCAGATGGTGATTAAGTGAATGTTCTATTGAAGAGGTACTGTGTCAAACCTTACAATAACTACAAACTGAGCCAAATGTATCCAGGCACAAAGTAGGTAAACAAAGTCATCAATAATATTTCCTAGTTTGAGCAATCATAATTACCCTATTGCTGCTAAAGGCAAGCAAGTGGGCATTTGAGCCTATATTTTTCGCCTCTTTCAATCATGTACTTATGATACTCATTTAGGCAAAGGGTCCAAGTGCTCCAACTGATAGGCAGATTATAAAGGTTGCAACACTTGAATAGTTATCTGGAGAACCCAATGTATATGAATGCACGAATTAAACCTTTCTCTTGGATCCAATGAACTTTAGGGTTGTGCAAACATGTCAATTAAGAATGTAGTTCTTTCATAATCCAACCAGCAGCAAAAAGCATCAGCACATATGATAGCCATGCTGAAAATTGCATAGATAACAACTCAACATCTACGTCCACTCCCCAAGTCAACCCACTTGGAGTTCCAACTATAATCCCTCAAGATTACAGTCCCATTATTTTATGGGTTCACATTACCATAGATAACAATATTAAATTCTGATGTCCGGTACTGTTGGACATCCTATGATTCAAAATTTAATCAGCCATCTTTTAAAATGAAAGTGCACTCTGAGTAGTCGGTCATAAAAAATCTCATTGACATATAACATGGAGAATTTATATACTATTTCATTGATGCATTAGAAGGTCACAATGAAGTAATACTCCAATAACAATGCATGCAATGCAACCTTCTCTGCAGGCAAAACAGAAGCACAATCTTGCAGTCCACGTGTTCGACTCATGTGCTGAAATAATAAGAGGACGTGATGCACCATGAGTGGCCATGTGTATACATGATACACTTACAAGTTAGAACTCATCAAAGGGCCATGATAACCCTCTATATGCTTGTTGATCTGCAAGCAGATCATGTAGATCTACTAGTATAGGACACCTACCACATGGAATACCAGAGTAATTAGCGGTGCCAGGGGGACTTGGAGAATCAGAAAACATGTCTGAACAGCATAACAGTGAGAAGATTCCAGACTTGAGGTAAGTAGCAAAGTCTGATGAAAGTGCCTATGCTTTGAGACGCCATATATGTGTCTATGTGTGCATGTGTTTGTATTTATCAAAACACGATAGTTGACGAGAAGACAGCATGTCAATGTACAAAGAAGACATTTTAATCTGCCTTTCATAGCCGATTCTGCATTTCTATCTAATTCAGGAATAACTTCATCCTTTTCATGTCAGGAGATCTCATTACTTCTCTACAATGACTGCCCCATTACCATGAATTTTACGACTGTCGAATTGCATTAGGTAAAGAAAGAAAAGCTATCTACCTAAGATACATCCAGGGAATCAGCTTCAAAAGTTATGCCCAATATTACTACCAATTACAAAAGGGCGATTCAAAGTCATTCTTATTGTGATCTTACAGCACAATGTAATATAAAATGACTTATATTTCATGTGAGCTCCTGTAGCGCATTAGGAAAATGTGCCAGTTAGGAAATTATGTGATCTAATTTCATAGCCGATTCTGCATTTCTATCTAATTCAGGAATAACTTCATCCTTTTCATGTCAGGAGATCTCATTACTTCTCTACAATGACTGCCCCATTACCATGAATTTTACGACTGTCGAATTGCATTAGGTAAAGAAAGAAAAGCTATCTACCTAAGATACATCCAGGGAATCAGCTTCAAAAGTTATGCCCAATATTACTACCAATTACAAAAGGCGATTCAAAGTCATTCTTATTGTGATCTTACAGCACAATGTAATATAAAATGACTTATATTTCATGTGAGCTCCTATAGCGCATTAGGAAAATGTGCCAGTTAGGAAATTATGTGATCTAAAGTCTGGTTCCTATCTATGTATTGAGTAGTGATGATCATTGAGAGTTTTATTTGTTGTAGATATAATAGTAGTTATTTTGTGTACATGCTATCAGATATGCAGCTTCAGTTGTTACTAGAGCTGAAACCGGATGGGATACCAGTATATCCACATCCATATTTGTTTATTTAATGAATGCAGATGAGTATACGGAGGTTAGTAGGATGCAAAAATTCATATCCATATTTGTTTATATAGATACAGATATAAATCAGATACTAGAGTATAGATATAAATATGAATATAAGTCGGATTATTAAATTTGTAACCATAGAATCAGGGTTTGCCATACCGGACCGAACCGTCCGGTACGGGGCGTGCCGAACCGTCCCGACGGAAAATCGAGACGGTTCCGGTATGCAAAACGGTACATGCCGTTGCCGGGAAGAAAAGAGAGGAAGAGAGAGAAATAGAGAGAGAGGGAGGAAGGAAGAAAAGAAGGAAGGGGATCCGCCAGAGGGGCCACCGGAGGCCCTCCGACGGGCAGCCATGGCCGTCGGCGGTGGAACGGCCTCCCGCGGCTCTGCGCGGGAACAGGGGCGGATTGCCCCTATTCTCGAATTT
>KE504839.1:486128-498187 GCA_000441515.1 Elaeis oleifera
AAACGGAGGGTTGGGCAGGGGGGAATGAGAGTTACCCTGGAAAAGAAAATAATAGATCCGATCGGAAGGGAAGGGTGGGGTAAGGGATGAGCTGGACCAACTGACAACCAAAACGCAGGGCGATCTCTCTCTCTCTTTTCTTTTTTCCTTCACTTTTTATATTGTACTTTAATTACTTTCTTTAGCATAGCAAATTTATGATTGTGGGGGTTAACTTAAACATTTTTTATAGAATCCTTTCATTCTTGGTGAGCTCACCGCTGTTATCTCTTACACGATTTAAAAAAAAACAACCAAAAAAAAAAAAAAACTATGCCTAAGATGCCCAACATCGTAGCCCTTAGACTACGAAATTCAAACAAATCGGAATAGAAGGTATCATCATCTCCTTATATTGCAAAGATTTTTTTGAATAATAAAATTCATTATTTTAGTGGCATTCAAGTTTATTGAAATGTGTTGTGATTCATCAACGAGATGATTAATTGCTATAAATATGTAAAAAAATGACTAAGACAATTTATTTAGTTGCATGGAACTCGATCAAGTAATTTAATTAATTTTTTTTTTTTTTTAGATATGATCTTTACAAGTGATTTGTCGCATTCTGTATCCATGGACAGATAGTATATCTCTCTATTTTTCATCCTTCTCTCTCTTATTTTTTTGCTCAATTCTAAATCCATAATTTATCTAAATTTTTTATATTTTTTAAATATTTTTGTACCAATCAATACATATTCAGTTGAATTTATCCTAATTCAAATACAAAATTATCTGTTTCAAAATCTTGTCTTTATATAGAATTGCTTAATAAATTTAACCTACAAACTATATAAGATTATATACACTCTTTGGTACAGTTTTAAGTTGAGATCTATTAACTTATAAGATACAACAACTTTTTTTAAGGTAGTAATGAGGAAACATGCCATTACATGGAGGAAGAGAAAGTGGTCGCGGTAGGTTAAGCTCCTCCGCGTAGTACCGTAACAGGCCATAAATAGTAAAGGAAGATTAGCGTAGAGATTAATTAGAAAAGGGCAAGAATGGGAAGGGGGTCGGATCTCGGGCGGGGGAGGGGAGGATCAACGGCGGAGATTCGGTCAAAGGCTGGGTTCAATCTGCCAGTTATGGGGGAGTTTTAGTCAGACATTCTTCATGGCTGAAGCTTTGCTCGTCGGCTGGTCGTCATCTCATCTGCCACTGACGAGAACTTTTTTGGCCTTTTTGGACTGTCCCAACACAAAATGCCCTTCCATTTTGTCAATATTACCAGAATAGTCATCACCCGGACAACTTTCGCAACGGCCGTTACTTGGCCTCGGGTATAAGCTAGCCGGGTCCTAAATGCTTGAGCCGCATCACCTAACGGCGTTCTTTGGGTTCTAACGGTTTTGTTGTTTGAAATTTCCCGGGAATCTATCCATCTGTTGTACTCGGGTCCGGTACTTGTTGCATCCAATGCATTCGAGCGAAAGGGATTTGATTGATCACCCAAAAGAAAAAAACATATTTATCGAACATTTCCACCCATTACTAATGAATGCCATCAATTAATTAGACCACATCTTAAAAAAAAAAAAAATCTATTAAAAATATTATTTAAATTCATCGATCTGCTATAAATAATCAAAATCTATCCATCATACAATCGATAGGAAACCAAGCGCGCACACACGTTCACATAGAGTTTTATAAAATAAACTAATATTTTTGATAATAAAATTTTCCAATAAAAATTTTGTAGTTCACGAAAAGAAGTTGTATATTGTCATTTTCATACATCTTTGATGAATCCAAGCATATATCTAGAAGTGGCAATACTCAACTCATTTAGCCCTTATAATATGATCCAACTTATTGTAGATTGGGTTAAATAATCCATTTAATAAATAATTAGATTTGAATTCGGATTTTGATGCATTTTATAAAAAAATTGGTTTTGAATTTGCATACTTTTGATGTATCCTATATCATCTGTACCTGATCTAGTTCGATCCAGTTGCCACCCTTATATTAGATTCAAGCGACATCATGTATAAACTTCAATGCTCGGTTTCAATAACTCAAGTTTCTTGTTGTGTCGAGACTTAAGAATGGCTTGGTTAAATTTACGCATACCTAACGTGACATAATGCTCTGACGTATTTTGGTTCCTTCAGGATAGAGTTTGTAGGAGGTTAGCCAATAATCATGGTCCTTTCTTAGTTGCTTCTTTTTATTCACAAGAAGAAGATCACGGTGTAATTGCCGTGGCTTAAGTTGGGTATGTTGAGGTCAAACCATGTCAGATTTTTGACCGAAAAAAAAAAAAAAATCATGTCAGATTTCAATTTCGTTGGGGTCATGTTTGAGTAACATATGGCTTCCACTAATAAGATTGACGTACCTACCTACGCCATCCTCCAAATGGATTTCCTCCTATCCAAATATGATGTCACTCCTTGCAACACCTTTCCATGTTCACAACATGAGACACAACCAAAGAGGAGGGCAAGAGCAACACATTGGAAACCAGCAGCAGCCTAGGGACTTTTGGAAAAGGCCTAAAGAGCCAAAGAGAAAGCGGCCATGACCAAGAATGTAGCACCTATCAATTCTTGCAAGTGATAGTGTTACTCGAGCAAACATATGTATCTTTAATTGAGGAATTCATATGATTATAGATAGTTTGCAGCCTAACTATGACTTATAGGCAGCATAAGGATCATTTCCAATGTGCAAGTTAGATCTTGTACAGCGTCGGCAGTAGATTTTTAATCCATCCTGTGAGATAAACCATGAAGAATGTGCCATTATATGGATCCTAATTTCCTACTTGACGTCCTAATCAATGACAGACAAAAAAATAACTGGCTAGTGGTCCCTTGAAGGCTAGCCAGATTAGTAGTTTCTCACTAACTACGGTGGGTAAGAGTCCACAAGATGGCTTCACTCGCACCACAGCATAGAGAGTAGCCGAGGATACGTGAATGATTGTTCTTAAAAGCATAACTCTTTTAAAAAGCCACTTCCATCATCAATATGGCATTTGGAGGGGTTTGAGAGAGACATCGCATGCATTCCAACGCACATCTCCACTTATAAAGGTAGCCTCCGAAGGATAAACTTGTGATCACGTACCCAAAAAAAAAGAAGGCTAATTGTGATCCCATCACCCCCGTAATTGCACCTGCTTTTTTTTCGAATAAGATATTTAAATATTTATTATATTAAAGCAAAAGTGCATTCATGAGAATAAAAAGATAAAATCTGTAAATTACGAATCCTCACATAACATGCTATCCAATTGATCATACATACTATTAGCTTTTGTGTAGATAAATAAAATCTTAATTGAGAACAGTGAACGTGTCAATTGCCTGCAATTTTGCGAAGATGAACCCGCTTCATTTTGAGAATTGAGAGCTTATTGGAGTCGTTTTCTGATCACGCTTGGGAGTTAACGTGGCTGCACTGGAGATTTGGAATATATTTATGCTAATGCATTCAAAAACAGAGGAGAAGAAATATATAGTAAGAAAAATCAGTTATTCTCTCACTACTGTTTTTTATTTACAGAAGAATCGATGGGCCCATGGAGATACCTTTACAGAGCCATTTGCTGAAATCCCACTCAAAAAAGTTGCATCAAGGTTAACTTCAGTGACAGTGTTAGAGATGACAGAATAATACAGACTACGTTATCTAGGATCTAGATGGTAGGCTTTTTGCTGTTGTAGACTTCTCTTTTTTGAGCCTTCGATCTCTGAAACGGAGCTCAAAGCTATCTGGACGGACATTATTTGCACATGTCAAGAGCTACACGTGGAGAGAATTCTTATGGAAGACATTTCTGCTACAATCATTGGCTGAACCCAGGATGACATGAAGTACATAGGAGTTCATCCATTTTTCGTGGTGTCTGAATTCCTTCCGTTAGTGTTCTATGATAGTTGTTCGTCGTGTCTATCGGTAGACGAACAGTGCCGTAGATTAGATGACTTCCTTGTTGCTAATCACATTGGAGATTGGTCTTGACGTCAGAAATATGAATGCCTCCAGATATGATGTGACATCTTGCATTCTGACTCCTTAGATTGCTGTTATATTAGAATGATACGATCGTTCGCTTATATACAAAAAAAAAAAATTGCACTAGTGATGTGCTAGTCTCTCATTTTTCCCTTTACCGTTAATAACGTACAAACTATAGAAAGAGGACCAATGGGACAACATGTTGCCGATTTGTTATATATTTGTTTTACGACTGCTATCTATGTTAAGAATTTCTGGTATTGCTCTTTGGGTAAGGTGAAGATTAAAGAGGAATCACGACACGATATTTATTTTGTCCTTTTGGGTTGAAGAGGAGCACTAAACTCAATTTGATTCTATTGTCGGTCACAGACTTCAACATGCCAGAGAAGAAGTAAAAATTATTTCACTAATCTTCATGAATATGATGGTAAATAACTTTTAAAAATATATAACATTACAACTAACCAAAAGAACATAGCACACAACTGCACCATATCCAGGGGATTGATGTTTTTGTTCACCTAAATGATGTGATTGTGATTTTTTTTTCAACAATTCCCACCTAATTATTTTTCTAGGTGGGAACCAAACCACCTTCAAGTTGAGTTTAGATCGTCTCTGTCAGGGTTAAAGTGGAGGAACCTAATAAGACATTGGACACATTTAATCATGCTCATTGCATGATGCATGATAAGTCGTGATTGGGAGAGTAGAGCTTTCCAGTCTAGCTCCAATATCGGAAAGGATCGCAATTCGTATCGATTTTTTTTTTCAAATCTAATCTACGTATCAGGTAAAAACTATCTCCAAATGATTTAGCCACTCAACCACTAAGCTACGACATACAACAGTGTTTTATTTTGTTTATTTGAATCTGAGTCATGACACTAAATAAAGTTATTTGATGTGTTATGATATTCCATATTTAATAATTAATTATTTTACAAAAATGAATCTTTCCTTTGATATAAAGGAAAATGAATATACATCACTTTCTTCTTTATGTTATTTTATTATTGTTAAAAAATATTTTAAAAAAATCAATAACTTCTACATATTATTGTGCATATATAATTTTTTGCATGCTCCACACAAAGTAGATAATTCATGATTAGCCTTTTATATATTGCAATTAAAGAGTAACGGCAGCATTTAATGTATAAAATTTATTAAATTTATTAACATTTTCTATATTACATATTTTATATTTTATACTTTTAATTTTAGTATTCTAATTCCAACCCAGTTAGATTAGTAATTTGAACCATTAATGGCCAGTCTCCATATTGGTTTAGTAACAATTCATTGGACACTTGCCTTATTACACATACATTTCATGTGATCTAGATAGTAGATTCTATTCTCATCTTTTATGACTATGTCATTTATAATAGTTTTCATTGTTGAATTCCGCTCAAGACTTAATTTAGATCCAAATATTTGTATTCGAATAGAAAAAATATAATACAACCAATATCCACCCTGTATCTATATCTATCTAGAATAAATATGACCATGCTAAATGTTCTATTCATATTCATATTCATATTCATTTAGAACAAATATGCATACTTAATTTTGATATTTATTTAATACTCATATCCTTATGGATTTAAATATATATACACCAATATCTAATCTATTTTCAGCTCTATCTCTCGCTCTCCTTAGTAGGTGTCTCCGAACCACTTTTACCGAGCCAGGTTTTTCCTATTCCCAGGTAGATCAAAGGAGCTAGGAGAGAAACCATCAAACTTAATATCTCCAACGTGGAACACAATGGGGATGCTCATCTTTTAATTTGTGTCCTTTAGAAGGAATGGTTGGAAAAGCTTTAGCCAAGATGCTCATGGTCCCTGACGGCTACTTTACTTTTCTGCTACGTAGTCATCAAACCAGTGTCTAGATTTAATTTTCTCCTTGACACAAGACGTGGTCAAACTGGGGTCATTTTGCTCCCTCCCTATCCTTTAGAATCCCTGGGACCACGCCCATGCTACCGGTTTTGCCCTTCTTCATGCCGTTGGAATGGTCGCTTTGGTCAAAGGATAAAAGAGATGGGTCAATGCTTGTGGAAGTTAGTGCCCAGAATAAAAAAGTCGGGGACACCGTGATGCCTGCTGCAATTCTAATAGCAACTGCTGGGATGATTTAGTGGGTCCCACGCCCCTGTTGGTATCTAAGCCAACAAGATGAGACACATCCTTCTCTCACTCGTGTAGCCCTAGCTGGTCTGAGATAACCATGACATTTTTAAGATTTCTTTTTGTGCCACATGCATGATTCAGTACTTCTAATAGACACGTCATAGATTTTTCAGGAAAATCAGATAGACATTGAGGACTAGCGATAATAGAACACTGAAACAGTTGCTTTTAGCATAATAGAACATGACGTTTAACTTAATATTGCCTCTATTTGTCCATAGATTCAGTAACCTTTTTTTTTTGGATATTTATACATTCATCATCCTTATACAACAATCTCTACCAATAAAATTTGTACTTCACAGCAACCTCAGAATGGAAACACTACTCAAAGAAACCTGCTTATGGGTTCCGAAATAGTATATTCTCCTCTGCTACTTCAGTTTTACTGCCAGCAACCAAAAGCCAGATCTCTGAGATCCTTTCCACCATACCCTCCGTAATCTCGAATAATGTAAATGCACGCAAGGTCCCATCGTTCATATCTGACGCTTTTAGTTGATTTTTGTCCTCTTCAGTGCCTTGAGAGCTTGCTCCTTGTACCATTTTCACCCTTGGCACAATAGCTCCATTCAGATAGATGGTGCTGTCAGGGCTGACTACTATCATCTTCGAAGGCCATTCCCATATGCTAGTTCTTTATGCATATGACCAAACACTACTATAGGAATGGGAATTTTGGTGTTCCTTTGCAAATCAGATATGGCTTGAGCAAGATCTGCAGAAGTTGTTTTACATAAGAGATTGGCATCAGAACCATGATAATAGAAAAATAATGTGTAGGATAAAAGCATCTACCTGGGTCTCCATGGTCGCCACCTCCAAATACCCAATCTCTTCCACAAATGTCACTGACCTTTGATCCTAAGCCTGCATATGTTGAAGTAGGAAACAGAGGGAAGAGTTCAGTTGTGAGTAGTCATTCTATTACCCAGATGCAAAAAGTTAACAAATCTAGAAACCTGTAGGGCCATTATGTGCAAGAAATATAATAGAATGTCCCTCTGGTGTCCCTAAAGCAGCTTCATAGATTTTCTTGGCACTTCCTTCCATATCATTGATTCCATACCTGAAGTGAGGATAAATGGATCAGATAAATGGGCAGTATATCGAGTAAGACATAAAAAGTATCTATTATTGTATGCCGATTTACATAATCCTATCAAATATATGCAGCATTGCTGGATCACAAACGATCCTAATCAAAAGAACAGCTGATTAAACAAATCTAGACTGCTATTAGAGCATGTGCAGTATTATCACATTTGTCGGGATTTAATAAGTGGAAGGCCAGATATGAAGTTTATTCATCAAGATGATGACTTTAGCTAATTGACTAAATCTAATAGTCTGAATTCCAATCATGACTGCCTTCAGTCAGTCTGATACACCAATTACTTAAATTAACTACAGAAAGGAAAAATGAAACAAATAATAATCAAGTCGCCAAATGCACAATATACTCTGAAAGGACTAGTGGCTGGTGGGAATTCATTAGTTTCAGAGCATGGAGATGAGCTAACGAGAGGTCTATGGTTGAATTTTAAGTGGGACCATGGATCATGAACAGCTTAATAGCAATCAAGAATATTGATTCAATAATCAACTCCTCAGAGATAACTCGAGCCAGCCTAGTGAAACCTCGAGTTTAGTTCTTGGCTAGGCTATGTGTTGAAATGTTTCAGGTCTGCTTTTATTCTATCTTGTATGAGCATGGATAAGCAGGGTTTTTCCAGTTAGCGCCATCATTAAAACCACTACACATTTTCAAGGAGGTTGTTCATCCTGAGAAGAGGCAATTAACCATAATCACTAGAAGATGCTAAATAAAAGCAACCGCTCCAACAAATAAACTGAGATTAATAACATCAAGGGAACTTGGGATTAACAATCAAATTCAATAAGATGAAATTGCATAATGAGATGGGGCCCAGTGTCCCTTATTGCCTAATCCTTTATTGCCTTAGAAAACACATAACTTTCCCATTTTTGTAAACAAATCAAATAAATTAATTATATATGTTGATATGATGAATCAATATGAACACTACTATTATGACATAAAATAAATCCAAAACTCATCACAAGGCTTGCTAAAAAGAAAATAAACTAACATTACATATTCTGTTATCTGACTTTACAATAAGCATGGCCACTAAAACATATACAAATAAATATGATAAATGATTTAACAAGATAGTAAAGATCTAGTCAAAGATGATCCACAATGATAACAAAATAGTCTCTGAGTATCCTGAAACCTAATATAAACTTTCTTATTTGTCTCATCCCATACCTCATCCATACAGTAATGCTCAATGCTAAATTTTCTATATATGACTGGTCCCCATGCCTTATAGGAAACCAACCATCAGGTAAAGCAAAACTCCCAGCTATATAATATGTTGCGACTGCTTCCAATGCATCTATTTCTATTATGAATCCTCAAAATAAACTAAAAAATATGAGAAATTACAAAAATGAATAAACAGACAAAATATAGATTGCAACAGGTGGGAAAAAAGTTCAAGTGGACAGAAAGTGGTTGGACACTTTCACTTGGGATAGCATCCCATATTTAAGTGGTAAATATGACCAACCTGGAAGAAAGAAGCCTTCGCCGAAATATTCTGTCTCCCCCACAAGAAAATGGTCGACCACCAACAACAGAGAGTCTTAACATTGGGAAATCCAAACGCTGATAGCCAACATGCAGTTCACCAAGACTGGCAGTGACAGAGAAAAATGATTAAACATTAAAAAATAAAAGAATGTTGGAGCATATTCTTCCATTCCGCGTGACCTGAACTAGACAACTTTAGCACAAGCAAACTCAGTGCTTGTAAATTCTACAACAAATCGGCACAACCTAGACAGATGTGGAGCAAAGTTAACTTCTTTCAACTTCTGATGTTTAATAGGTGATACGTCAATGCTGTTATATTGTTGAAACAGTAAATCGAATCCATATTTGCTTTCTATGTTATTATGCACATGTATTGATATTTTAAATCACAAGTACAGCACACTTTTTTCAGAAAATTTGATATAGATGTGTTCACAAAGCAACCAGACATTGTTAACAATTGTTATCTATGCAGTTACATCTAAAATCTTCAGAACCTGAAAAATGCACATGATCTTGCCAATGAGAAGTGGAGTCATATAGAAAATCAAATCATTGTTTAGTGAGATGGAAATAAAGTATGATTACTATAGGACGATATCAAAATCAGGAGGAAAACTGCTAGAAACGATGATTTTGGAATTTTCAGATGTTAGAGGCAAAATAACTTACCATTCCAGCTGAAGTTGGACACGATCTACCTTCCTGAAGACATGCTAAGATACAATGAGACCAAATATTTGGATTTCTGAATTATGAATTCTCTTACAGTTAGAATAACACTAGATTAACCATGATTTACAACCATAAAGCTTACTTCTCTGAGAACTGTGGCGTATTCCAACAATCATGGTTCCCCAAAATTGCTGCTTTTGTGAATTCAAGATTTGAAATGCTTCTAACAAGTTCAACATTCTCATTACCAAAATCACCTGCAATATGTAACTTAATTGGAGAGCTTGAAAATCTTAACTCACATAATTAATTAGCAAAGCCCTGAGAGTCACATCATGTGAAGGAACAGCATGGAAAGAGGAAAGGACATGCCTGTAAACAGTACCAGATCAGGCTGCATGTCACATTAAAAAATTGTCAGTTTCTTGTGGACTAATATGAGAAACATTGAAATACAAAGCCTATCTCCATAATAAACAATATTTGTAATTACAACAGGACACAATCTCTAAATAGGCTGCTGAAACAACCACCTTTGCATGTCACAACATCCAAACACACAAATTGTGCATAAGATAGATACCCTCAGGTGATAACAGAATTAAAGATAGAATTTAGGAAGAAATGACAATAAAGATGAAGCCATCTGAAGGAAAATTCGAATGTTAAGCCATTATCAAAATGCTAATTTCCAGATCTAAGGTTCATTAAATATTTCATCAGTAATTCTGCTTCTAGCTGAATATTAAGGGAAATATGATAATGGCCATCCTGATGAATACAGTCAAGATGACAAATCTTCCATACCTAAAGGGAGCAAGATGTAGGATGCCCCACACTATTTCTTCTCCTTCCCATTATAGTAATTTAGAATCAGAACATTGACCTCTTCAATCTAGTATCAAGATTGACAAGCAAAAGGCTGCTTTGTATGTACATGGACACACCTTTCCATAGCCATAAACAATGAACCTATCATATGTACATAGTGTCAGTTTTAGGGGTTAATTTATAATCCATCCAAGTTCCAAAGTGTTTTACAAACAGCTCCAAAGTAACGCTGAGTTTCCAGTCAAGGCAACTCCAGGCAAGAAAAAGGTCTGCTATGAATCTAAGAAGGCTAGCTAACATGCAAGAAACCTATAGTGCATGGTGCAGATATAAAGGTATCACATTTTCAACTAATTGCATGGTGCAGCAACTATCCAAGGTTCCACTAGACTAGGATAGATATTAAACAAGAAGAACAAGATTGACGAAGAAGATTTTGTTTATCTCAACTAAATTGAATATCTAGAATTTCACCCAAATCTGTTGTATTTTAGATGAATATGGAAGCATACCTGAGACTCTACCCAACAAAAAGACCTAGATGGGTTTCAATATGGCAAGTTCTCTCACCCTAGAGTGATAGAGTAGTGCACTAGACCAAGAAATGAGGACAAAAGTAAGTGCTCTATTTGAAAAGGCGGTGTGCGCGCGCGCGCGTGTATCATGATCTAGTTTTTGTTTTGATAGGGAAAATTAAAGACCCCTAAACCTAAGGTGGGTTTCACTTATCTCCCACATGTTTAAATATTTTAAATTAGCTTTTTTAAGTTCAATAAGCCAGTTACTGGTTTGATATAGTACCGGTATGTACGATAGACCTAAAATGAACCAGAACCAGAGGGAGGAGGGAGGGAAAAGGAGAGACCGGGGGAGGGGAGAGAAGGAGAGGAAAGAAGTCAGGGGGTCGAGTATCTTGGCGGAAGTTGGGGTCGCACTAGTGGGGCTTCGAGGGGAGATGGCAGGGGTGTCAAGATATTTCATAGCAAAGGGTTTTCCTGAACAAAGAGGGAGAGAGATGTGGAGGGAGGGACGCATACTGACGGTCCATGATCATTATGATCATCGTTGTTGGTGGTAGCAACAGCAACGATGATGGAACCCTAAATCTAGTGTGTGAAAGAAGAGGAGGATCAAGAGAAGAGGATGGTTGGGAGGTGAGGAGGGTTATGAAAAACCTCAAACCAAGCGAAACCGGATGATTTTGCTTAGTTCGAGCTAATTTAGGATTTTTACCAAAATAATGCTCATTTTAAATCAAATTACCGAAATAATACTGTTCCAAACTATTTACCAAAGTATTGCCCTCAGACAAAGTTGCCCTATCATATGATGACTTTCTATACTGACTCAGCCATCCAATGCCAGCTGGGGGGATGCGTGGACTAAAAAGTCGTCCTATGATAGGGCGACTATATGGGTCGTCCTATTATAAGGCGACTCTATGAGTCGTTTTATTATAGGACGACTATATAAGTCGCCCTATGATAGGACAAGTCACTTACAGGGCCCCCGCAACCTTAAAACCCGAGAGCATCTTTTCTTGCTCTCTTACCTCCGTAATGAGACCTCCCCCAGCTCCTTTCTCTGTCTCCAGGGCTCCAGCCGCCAGCTCCTCTTTCTCTCTCTCATGCAGGTGGTCTCTCCCTCTCTCTCCTCCCCCCCTCTCCCTCTCGTGCGTGCGGTGGCAAGTCCCTTAA
>KE504839.1:506618-519219 GCA_000441515.1 Elaeis oleifera
GAGAGAGAGAGAGAGAGAGAGAGAGAGAGAGAGAGAGAGAGAGAGATGGCTCTGATGCTATACTGTCATTTGGATCATGGAACTAACATAAAATTCTTGCATCCCATTGTTCACCATCTCCCCCCTGTAATCACTCATCACCCTATATTACATCAAAAAAAAAAATCCAAAAAATCTGAAAAAAAGCGAAAAAAGGAAAATACAAATCCATCCATTGGAGGATTAGTGAGGCTCTAGAGGTTCATAGTTTCATCAAGTCCATCTCACAGCACTTGCTCGGAGAAGACATCTTTGCTTTGCTTCTTTGAGATGGGAGGAAGGGATGAGCTTCTTTCTTTCTTCTGAGAGGTTCACAAGAAAAGAAGAGAGGACATGGTGGTTCTTTGGAATTTTGTTCTCCTTTTTAAAGGAAAAGGGGCAATGAGAAAAGAGGATGGTAAAATGAGATTACTCTGCCTCCAACTATTTTTTTCCTTTCTTGATCTATGGCTGCCGCCTCATGGTAGTAGTTGCATGCCATCCACCCGACTTGTTATCCTCCCCCATTTCCCTTCGAGACCCTAAAACAAGATCTCTCAAGCTTCTTCCAAGAACCCTAATCCTCTGAGACATGTTCCAGGACTTGGAGTTGACCTCGAGCAATCAAAATTTTGTTAGAAATTTTACTAGTTACAAAATGTTTAATAATGATGAGGGTAATTGTGTCATTTTAGATAGCATCTTAGTCACGTTGCATGCCAAGTAAGGCTCAAGACCACATTACATCATGTAATGAACTTAAGGGAGCTAATTAAAATTTATACAAGAGAGGGTAAGTGAAACTCACCTTTAGTTGAGAGGCTCTTTTGGTAATTCCCCTTTTTGATACACTCTAAGTTCAAAGATAGGTACTTTAGTTTGTACTGAAGGTTGTAAGAAAAAAGAGGAACACCTAAATTAACATGGATGGAGGTTGTGAGGAAGGATATGGAGAAACTTAGAATAACATCAGAGGCGACCCTTGATAAAATACTTGGCAAATGAGAATCAATAAAACTAACTCCAAATGGTTCGAAAAAGGATATATGATAATGATTATGAGCATATGCTCTCAGTTATTTCATGGCCAGCAGAGTTTAATAACAACAATGCATGCTCTTATTATAAAAGCAGTACCGTAAATTGTTAAATACAAAAGATATGACCTATTATTCATCTTGAACCATATGTGGCACATCATTGTAAATGCCCTAAGCTAGAAAATTTTGAAATAAGAGAGTACCTGCAGCATTTGAAGGGCTTTAGAATCTTCTTCCAAGTCCCAGTCATCATGCTTCAATACAAAAGTATAATAGAAACATCACCGAGAGAAAGGAAGTTCTAGCATAGACAGTAATCCTATACATCAATTGAACCATCTTGGTAATCAAACAAATAAAGAAAGGGTATGATAATCTATCAGATATCATACTTGACAGAGTATGAGAGTAATACATGACAGCACATCTCAAAAGCAGGCATTCATTGTGCGAGGTGCAAGGGCACTCATTATTATTGCTCATGAAGATGAAAGAATCCATCCATTGGATAGTCTTACAAGATAAAATCATACTGGCAGTTAAAAGCTATATTGATCACATATTTTGCCATAAGAAACATGGAAGAGGTACTAAGCATACTGATGAGACTTGTTGTATGTTACACAGCTTCAGCACATGCACGTTTATCCTTGGGTAATAAGAATTAGATGCTAGACGCAATGTCCTAGCTAGCTAGGTAGTTCAGTATGTTGATACAATGAATTGATGATTTAAGCAGTAATAATAAAGTTCACATTGTTACATGTAAGATAACTGTCCGCATTAATCAAGAAAAAAGGAAAAAGAAAAGCCCACAAGGTTAGTGTCTGCATCACACGTCATTCATCTATCTGCAACAACAGAACTTTTTTTTCTTTCGTTGGAAAGAGGGATTAACACAGGCATTTCTTTCTGGCGTTTTTACAGCCCATGGCATCAGCAGCTACCATCATAAAGAGATCAGAATTGAGTACATCAACCCAGAGGAACTATGCCATCACAAAGGGGGCTCTTGCATAAAACAACCTGATAAAACCTTGAATTGAGGAATCCACCAGTTCACGTTGTTTATTTATAAAAAAATCCAAAGCAAATCCCTGACACATCTATGACCACACAACATATTCCCTTACCTAATTTAATATGAAAGGTTTTAGTCTGTTCAAGAGTTTTTTCTTCCAGTCCACCATGAGTTACAACAGGTATATTTTGAAGACTACAAAAGAAATTCATGATTCTTGAGCTAAACCTGACCTAACCTTTTGATGAACATATGACTTTATAACTAATAAACTCATAATATTAAAAAATATCTCACTGACTCATAATTGGATCCACTCTTAATGACTCTCTTGAAGACCAGTTGATGACAAACACATTACAAGGTTTCCTCTCTTGACATAAATAAACTTCATCACGTTTGGATAATGCCTCGAATTAGGATTGTTGTATTATCACATCAATAATCCACAGCAATGACTAACAAATTTCCAAGAAAAATTACAGTACTTCCAATAAACAAATATCAGAAAGTTCATAATGAATTTCCACAGGAAAAAAAAAATTTTGTCTTCAGGGAAAAAAGTTTTTTTTAATGAAATTAAACTCATAACACTCATTAATCTAATCTGCCCTATCTCTCAAATAACAAAGCATAGTATTAGTGGAATGCACGTTTATCCCGATAAACAAAATAACCCCCACTTTTTTTTTTGGCAAAATGCAACAACCTACTATATATTGTAACTCCAACTCAAACCTACGGCTAATAGAAGTCCGAGATAATAAGATTTTCTAATAAACAATCAATAAAAGGTGAAATTTAAAACACCTAGAAATAGAAACAAACACGATGATCCAAATTAGAGGTCAAAATTCAGAACGAATCAAGCCCCTTATATCCAAAACCACGGAGTCACAAGCAAAGATCGAGTATTACCCACAGGGAATGCTTCCAAATAAATCGAATGAGGTAATAAAGAAAAAATGCGGGATTCAGACCGAACTCACCACGTCTCCGACGACTGCGATCCTAACGGAGCGCGACATGGCGAGGCGGTTGGGCGTCGAGGAAGCGATGGAAGAGTAGGAGGCGGCGAGGAAGAGAAGACGGGAAGGCGTAGGATCGTGTATCCTCACCGCCCACGCGCCTATCATCAAATAGGTACTCCCGCCCACTCTATCTACTCGGAGAGACGGCTGGTCGTCCGCCTTCTAAATGTTTAAGGACGAACTAACGAGCTTTTTGAGATTCCGTCAGCGCAGACACAGAGACAACGAGACCCTTTTTTTTTTTTGGACAGAGATTAACGGTTTTTTTTTTAATCGTGTTGTTCGTCTCGTCTTCATAATACTCCACTACATAGATCCAGTCTATCATGCTGTTTGTCTTCGATAAATATGCTCTGTTTGTCTTCGATAAATATGCTGAATCAACAAGGTAACATCGAGGCAAAAAGCAATCCAGATGTTGTAGAGTGGATGGACGATATAATGAGACCCTCATTCATCAGTCAAATATGTGGTTTAAAAAAAAACAAGTTTCAAGGAAATTTTAGAATTTATCTCTCAAGCTTACCGAGAAATGTCCCCTTCTACAAAGCGATAATTTATCTCTCAAGCTTACCGAGAAATGTCCCCTTCTACAAAGCGATATTTGGAAGTTTTTACCAAAAACAACAGAGACATTAGGGAGATGATAATAAAAATATTCTCATTCAAGAAGGTAACATATATGGAGCAACACGAATTGGACACGTAACATCGCTTCGCCAAAAAAATATTAAATTAAAAAAAAAGAAGAAAAAGGATAATCAAAACTAATTCCTTGAAATATATATGGTAGTCTATTGAAATCTCCCAGTTAATTCCTTGAGCTGGTATTTTCAGAATGGTCGAAGGCTTCAATAACCAAAACTAACCTGTGTGGTTGCTATCAATCTGGCTTCTAAAATCATTGGCTTGTGACACTCAATGACTTGGATACACTCTCTACAACTAATGACAGGATGGGAGACAAACCCCTCCTTCTGTTATTATTTTTTGCTAAAAAAAAAAACAGTGCTTGTTCTTGTCGTTTGTACTAAGATGACATACGAAACAAGGTCCTGGCCACCCTGGAAATCAAAGGATTGATTGGATCGAGTAGAAAACATCAATAAAAAAAGGGAGAATGACTGGTTGCACTAAACATGTCTTTTGATTATGGAAGAAACAAAACGCTTAATCTATCTCAAACATTTCACTGATGAAATAAATGTTGTCTTGTACATCAAGGTAAAAAGGAACGACTAAAGAACTATGAAAAACTATACTTTGTATAAATTACTTATGCAACTTTACATTGGAAGATCCATCCTTTCATTTGATTCAACCACATATGTACAAATCAAGCTTTACAAGCTTGCGTATCTTTCTCTATTTCCAAACCTTAATAGCACCATCTCTGCTACTGGATATCAACAGCCTCTGGTTTAACTTGACAGAGGCCAATGAGAGCACAGAGTCACGATGACAGCCAGCAGAGTCGGTGGCAGCCGCAGCAAGGAGAGCCTTCTGAGTCAATTTAGCAGCCCCAGGCCGTTTATGCAACTCCTATTCAACATTAAAGAATGATCAGTACCCAGCAAAACAAATCTCAGAAAATAAAGTCAGCTTTTGTTTATTAAAAATGGTCCACTGATAGTTAATCTCCAGTCAACTTAACTAAACCGCTATAGACAGGTCAGAATGGTTTCATTTATAAATTCACTTCTTTGACACGAGGTGATGATCTTTACCCTTCATAGAACCAGATGCCCATGCAAATAAAACTGTCAATATGTAGGCAACAAAGATAAGAGGAAAATCTGGTAATTCTGGTCACAAATTCTGCCGCTACACTTTCCTTCAAAGCAGAAGCGAAAGAAGTAAATCTTTTCCTCAAAACAGAAGTGAAAAAGAGTCCACGCTCAACCTAATATGAGCAGTCCATCTTACATTTATATGGGGATCACAGGAAATCTCAATTGTCACTGATTACATACAATTCATCATTGGATCAATTAACAACTTGCCCCAATTCTTCATATAATTTATAATGCATGTGCACAAGTTCTAGCCAAGTCTATCCTCAAGACAACCATCAACCGGAGGTAGCATAAGGCATGCATATCCACGTGATCTAGGAAGTGATCTCTCTCTCTCTCTCTCTCTCTCTCACTCACACACACACACACACATCTTTCATTTGTTATCAAAATGAGAATCTGCATTTTCTGCATTTTGATAGATGATACATTGCACAAGTATTAATTTGACATAGCACCTTATGTTTACTTCAACCTTGATATCAACTAACAAGGCTTTCTTAAAGGGATCCATTTAAATCTAGAATATTTTATATTTAGATATCAACCGAACATCAACTCTCAAATTGGTGTCAATTTCTAGCAAACACAACTTTGGGTTAGACAGGAACCTGCTGCACACACAGAAACAGACCTGTGCAAACTCGGCCTGACATGGCTGGCCCGATTTTCCCAGGCTCAGACACAGGTTTTTGGCTGAACAAGCCAGGTTAGGGCCGAGTTACTTCACATACTACCAGACCTTGGATTGGCTAGACAAGTGCTCAGGTCTACACAGAGTCATCCCCTCTCCTCTTCTTCCTTGCTCCTTTTCTCCACCTCTCCTCTCTCCTCTTCTCCTCTATGCTTCACTGGTCCTTCTTCTCCTCCCTCTTCCTCTCTCCTTCCCCTTCTCTCCCCAACTCATCTCTGCCCACCAAACCCATCCTCTAACCTCCATTATGCCTTCCCATCCATTGATTCTTGCTCCATCACCATTTGCTACCCATTGTTACGTGTCACCCCATCTTCTCCTTCCCTCCTCATTCCTCCCCTCCTCGCTCTTCTCCTCTTCCGATTCCCTCTCTCCTTCCACTCTCTTCGATTCATTTCCACCAATTGGCCTGATTGCCCAGGCCCACACGGTGCCCTCCAACTTGTTGCATGTGACCATGCCACCTGTGGTTCAGTACCTCACCATTGTCAGTAGCTGCCAATGTTGCAACATCTCCAAAGCGGTCTAACTGAACTACCAATAGTTTCAAGTCAAAGAAGTGTAATCCATCATCAGATCAGGTTAGGTTTGGCCCAAGGACCCAGTGAATATTTAGATTGAAAGTACCAAAGTATGTACATGATGAAAATATCTGAATCTTTTAGTGTAAAGTAAACCTGTCAATTGCTCGGGTCTGGCCTGAAACATTGACAGGTCCACGTGAAGAATTAGAGTTCTTTTTCAACAGGAAATTTAAAAATTGTACGAACTCTATCCTTAACACCAATTACGTGGAAAACTTTATAGTTATTTATAATTATTATTTCTAAAGCTCCTTTACTCAAATCCACAATCAATAAAGCAACGTCATAGTACTTTTTATATTTTTAAGTATTAGATTTTCAAGAAAATTAAGGTTTTTGATATCAAAAGCTTACACTAGAATGGGCAGTATTGTCCTATTGCAGCAAAAAATCAACAATAGCACACTGTGTATCGCAAACTCGTACCATGTCTGGGTACCCAGTACAATTTTCATACAATTTTGTTACTAAGACACCATTATGTCCTGGATGGTCAGCAATCAGAAAAGTATGAAGTATTATCTAATTTGTAATCTGTGATTAGTATTTTTTAATTATATTTTCTCATTCTTCCTTTTATTTTAATAAATGTTAAATTTTAGATACAATGCCATTCAACCAGTCAAAACATTTTATTTGAGCTAGGTTAAAAGCCTAATTTTAAAACCCAAGCAATTTTTTTTAATCAAGCAGTATCATCCACATAAATCCCAAGTCAATGGTAAATGTACCAGATAGCTGCAGTCCCTATTTCCTCGGTAATTTTTGCCTTTGTAACTAATATTCCAGTGAACTATTAAATAAAATTCCATCAAACTCCTCAAAGTTTCACCTATTTGACTTTTAAGTTTCTTCATGTAAAATTGAAGTTCCCAATCTGGAAGAATCCTAAGCTTACCAATGCTACTACGGGTGCATACGATTCTTCAGCACATGATCATGCAGAAATAATCTAGGTAACATAGGTTACAATAAAAATAATTAACATACTGATCATAAAATGTACCTGCACAACTTGAACCCCAAACTAGATCTTATATCATAGTGCTCGTCATTCCCGATACCCTTCGTTGATGGACCACAGATGCAGTAACTTCTATCAGGGCTGCAAATTCATGGGCATGTAAAGAATAAAAAAATTTATTTCCACCAAATGACATTACATGACAGATCTGGATCAAACCTGGTATGGTCCCAATAGCGTATCTTCAAGTCTGTTCCTCCGGTCAACAGATCTCCCCCAGGCAAAGGAAGCAATGAGCGGATACCAGGAAGACGAGGGGCAGGTTCGTTCAACTCATCAATTCTATATTTGGAGCTGGCATTTCGTTTCACATCTTGTTTACAAGTAGGCTTGTAAGGAGGCCTTGCTAGTGCCTGAGGGACATTGGACATTTCAGCTTCACTCTCACCACTTGCTGTTCTGAATACCTGCAAACAAAATCAAAATTTCATGAATAGATTTCTGATAAAATATTTGAAAATGTACATATCAGTATAATCGTTTCCTCATTATTTGAGAAAATTGAAGTATTGCCAACTTGATCAGCCAATCCTCCCCTTAACTCCCTTCAGCTGAGTGTGCTACCTTGTTCACTAGTGAACATGATTTGCATAGCTTTCTCAATGTTACATACTAAAATTCCAGGTTTAAACCATATCCTTCGCAACCCTTTTTATATAAGGGGATTTAGCAAAGCACTTATCAAGCAAGTTTTTCAAGATGCTACACAAGAAACTCGTGGTAAGAAAATAAGAAAATTCAGGCATGCCAAGAATGTGAACCATTAAGACATCATGATATAGCAGCAACATTAAACAAGTATGATTCTTGCAAATGATAATAACGTAATCATAATTCTTCATAGAAATGTGTATAGCCCTATTTGTCTAGTTGTCCTTTATAATTACTATATTATACCACTTGTTTATAATTAATTAAATTATACCCAGGCCTATGACGAGCATTCCAAATAAGCCACAATCATTATTATGACAGTATCTTAATTATTATATTACATCCAGCATTTATGATGAAAATTTCCCATGCATAGCTCATTAAGTACATGCAAAGAGCCTTTTAAATACCTGGTGGCAGCTCCCATTCTCTGCATTCCAGAGGGAAACTTCATTGCAGCCAGCAGCAACATAAACTAATGGTCTTGCCATAGGAGACATGGAGTTTGATGGTGGGACTAGCAAACACATTTTCTCTACAGGGCATGCCAAAGAATAGTGCCATGAGTTAACAGGCAAAAGGAACCTCAAATCCCACAAAGTAAGCACGCCCCTTGACGACCCTGATACAAACCAATTCCCACATTGACTCATCACAAGAGAAGATATGTATCCCTCCTCAGGTACAGCTTTAAATTTCCACGCTTCTAAATTCATCCTAGTATCCCAGAGATGAATTCCACAATGTTGGGTACTGAATAGAACAGTCTGACTGATAAAGCTATCAGTAGTAGAGCAGTTTAAGAGACTTAAAATTGCACCTTCTCCAATATCTTTCTTCTTGATATCAGCAATACCAGAGTACCTTTCAATTACACTGCCCAACCCTCTTGATATGTAATCAAAAGAGAACAAGTGTATGGTTCCATCACTTGCTCCAACAACTACTTGTGCAGTCCCACAAAGCATAGTCGTGCATAAAGCCCGACTGCCATCCAGCGGATAAGTTAACCTAGACCGGAATGAGATGTCCTTTTCCAACTTTCTAGTATCCCATATTTTCACAGTGGAGTCATCTGATGCACTTACAAAAAAGGTGTGGTCATTTGATATAGCTATGTCATTCACAGCAGAGCGGTGCTCCTGGAGATGTGCCACTAAGACTCCACGAGGCTTCCATCCTGTGTCTGGAACAGATGATGTTCTCGCAAGGAAGGCAGGCCAGTTACATCTGACACTGAGCTATCATCTCCAGTCATAGATGAGCTGCCCTTCAGAGTATCATAAACCGTGACATCCTGAAACCTGCTGGTGACATAAGCAGATTGATCACTGTCCTTACCCTCTGGATCTTGCACTGGTTTGGGACCTGCATGGAGTTCTTACTCATGTTGAAGAAAGAGCCTGAAACAAGCTTAGGTGGAACTGAACTTGACAACCCAAATGGCTTGTTAACAGACTCCAACCAAGGCATGCATGATGCAGCTGCTCCTTTAGAATTCAATTGCAATGAAGACTCTGAACCTACAGATGCTGCTCCCACTGCACGCTTATCCATGCAAACAGAATACAATGGTATGCCTTCAGATGGTCCATCACAAAGGGAACTATTTCCAGCAGTGACATGTGGAGAAATGAAGCCAGAAAATTGCAACTTATCAGAAGAAAAAGAATCTCTAATATCCAGTGTGCCAGAGGCATTCTGGAAAGAATTTCCTGTTCTCAATTTGGCAACATCTTCACCAACAGGTAGAGATGCATTCTGTGTCACACTACTGGCATATCTGCCACCTTGAGCACTGAATTCTTATTACCAGAACTCTTCCTGGAATTCCGATCTCCTGTTGCCCTTCTAGTGTGTTCAATAGTTTCCCACTGATTTGAATACGTGGATGAGTTATACCATATCTTTCTCTGTCTTTCCAACATATCAGAACTCCTTGCATTCTCCAGAACTTGATAGAAAACCACTTTCGAGACCGGAGGCTTGAGGCATGACAGGAGAGATGTCTCAGAAGATAAAGAAGCTGGCTCTCTGTGAAAGAAAGGGCGCAAAACTGGAGAAAGATACACATAAGAATCTACAGGTCCTAAGTTTCACTACTTGCTGCAATAAAAGCAACAGCTGACCTTCTCACCCACTGGATTGGATAACACAGCAAGGGAAATGCTTTCTCAATCATTGCCAGAAGTATCCTCTTTCTTAGGAAACCACTTTTGCACAGCAAGGACAAGCATTCCAATGCATTAACAATGACAGCCTCCATATCATCACTAAGTGCCTGTTCGATATAAGGCAAAAGATATTCCTCAACACTTCTTTGACCAACAAAATAGCAGACAAAAACTATCTGCCCATAAAAAACTGCCCGCAACTGCTCATCTCTATCATTAAGAAACGCTGGGAGGATGGGCAGCAAGAAGTCATTACTTTGCCGATGACCAAGAAGTAACATAAATGACCAATATCCTGCAGGAGAGCTCGACGTATATTTGGAGTTTGCTTTGCTCCCATCACTAGTTCTTGCACAATTTCAGCTACAGATTTCCTCAACTGTGAAAGTTGAGTGACAGTTTTGTCATTATGCTTTTTCTTGGTGACTCTGTAGCAAGCGATTGTAACTTATGAGTTAGACTGGATTTATCAACAGATCCTACATCAGCTAAACTCCGAGATTGAATTAAGAATCTGTAGGCAGTTAGAGCAATCTTAAATATGTTGCTAGCATAACAAATCCGAACACTTTCCTCTGGATCATCAGGAAGCATTGATAGCATTGGAAGGATATACTCAGGAAATATCATTGCATCACTAGGAGGGAAGTCTCGGACAAGAGGTAAAATATCACATAATGTTTCCAGAGCAGCACAACGCACAATTGCTGCGGGATCAGAAAGCATTGCAATAACATAGGGAAGTACATGTTGCAAGCGATCTTCATCATCAATGTACAAGGAAGATGCCTTCAGCAGAAGTATACCACCTCTTCTCAGCTGTGGCTGCTTAACACTCCGTATGCATGAGCACAGTAAGGATGCAATTAGGACCATACCTTCACATCTCATTTGACATTCAGTCCTTGGAGAAAAGGGCATTCCATATGTATCCGACTGACTATCATATCCAGCCATTAAAGAATTTAGGTCGCTTTTCAGAATTTTTCTCAAAGTGGTGTTTCTCGCTCCCTGCACCCCTTGGAATCTCTTAAATTTTGCTGCCTTGAGTGCTTTAATTGTTGTGTAGACAAAGCAGAGTTTGTATGGGAGCAGTTTGCAACAGCATATGGTACACCTTCCTGTGCAGCCTTTGTATGTGAATGATGGTATCCTTGTTCTACTTCCCTGAGAAGAGAAGTGATATCTCCAACAAGGTGGTCACAAGCTAGGCCTTTTTCTAACTCTCCTTTATTCTTCACAGAACCCCTGGTTGAATTCATGCTTCTTCTCCCACCTTCCATCTGCTGAAAAGGTTCATTATTAATGAGTTTGGGACCTGTGGATGACTCAGAACAATTTCCTCAGTTGATCTACTGCTTGTCATGTACTCAAGTATCTTGTGAAAAGCATTCTGTGTCACTGCAACCTACAACGGAAAGAGTCATGTCTTACTATGAGTATGTGGTTCTAGCTAGCATCCAAATTACATATTATATCTTCAAAAGTTTCTCACCCTTGAATCTGAATCAAGAGGAATCAACCAGGAAAGAATCCATGCAGGAATGGTGAGAAATAACTTGGGAATATAACAGATGCATAACTTTGCAAATAGCTTTCACACGACAGCCTTGACTCTGGGTCTAACTGAATCATGTGAAGTATCATCTTCCGGATCCCAATATCTTGTATCTGCAATTATAATACATAATCATCCAACTTTATGATAACTATTTTGAAAGAAAGTAAACACAGATTATTAAACTTGTAGAATTTGAAAAATTTTGACAATTTGATAGCAAAATGAATGATAAAAAAGAGGAATATAGTGAAAAACTAACACATATTCATATAAGGACAGCCTAATGCACAAGGCTCCCACCATTGCATGGTCTGATGAGGGTTAGATATGCACAGCCTTACCACTACATGCAAAGATGCTGTTTCTGTGTTTCGAACCAGTGACCTCCGGGTTTTTCACTATATTCCTAAAAATACAGAATATAACGTACTTACCGTTGTGAGAAGGTTTACCCTCAAACACATAACTGATATAATATGATAAATTTATATTCCTAAAAATACAGAATAAACTTCATATTCTTGAAATCATAAGGTTATTCAACAAAGTACGTTAATTTACAGACATGGATTTACATTAAGTAAATTTATCATGTTTTATTACATCGAGGGGTTTCTCTAGAATGGAGAAATCTTTGCTCATTGAGTACATCTTGAGACAAAGCACAATGGAAGTTTATTAGTTTCTGCAAAATCTAATGGAATGTATAGGGTCAATCTGTAACTTTAGGAACAACCAAACAACAGTTACAAAATAATAATAATCCAAAGAATCCATTTACGAGGGTTCTAAATTAACAAAAGATAACCACTAAAATGTAACAGTCATAAAATGTACTTCATCCCATTTCTTTCTAAAATATATATAAATATAGAGAGAGACAGAGAAAGAGCAAGCTAGAATGCACTCGAGTGCATTCAGCCCCAAATGTTTCCGAGTAGAAAACAATGATAGACCTCTCAAAATGAAAAAATGACCCTATTGATCATTATTTATAAGTGTAT
>KE504839.1:535529-553632 GCA_000441515.1 Elaeis oleifera
AATATAATAAGATATAATATAATATAATATAATAATAATAATATTATTATTATTATAAGGTTAAGGGTATGTTGAGAATGAATTAAAAGATTATTTTTTGAGTTGATGGAAAAATGATTTAGCCATTCTCAGGTGTGTAAGATTTTTTCTGTTTGATGGGTAAATGTTATCCATGGAAAAGTAATTTATCTATTTTGAAAAGTGTGAAAACATGATTAAATTAGTCAATAAAAAATTGATCAATTTTTTATAATATTTATCCACAAAAGAATAGACCTTTAATTTATTCAATTCTTGACATGTGATAAATAGAAAGAGAAACTCATATTATTTTTCTGGCCAATATGCACAAATTTAGTGCTAAGAGTCAGCTAAAATGTGGACTTGGGTTGCATAGGAATTAGGATCGATGATTCCCCTGAGAATCCGCTATGCGTCAAACTCCTTTTGCAAGATAGGCTTAGCGAATGGCTGAAGGCTAAGTGAAATTTTAGTTGGATAAATTTAATATTGATAGATCTTTTCCTAATGATGTGCTTAAGTTTAATATAAATAGATCTTTCTTAGTGTTCATAGATTGGCTGGTGCAGTTGTTTGCAGGGATCATCACACAGTCCAGCAAAAGCATGTATGTGCTATTCCGGCCTCTTCAGCACTTGGTGCCGAGGCATAGACTCTCCATGAGGCTCTTCAAATGGGACATGGTCTGGGCAACCAAGATCATAATTGAAAGCGACTGCAGGGTGCTGATCCACCTTCACAAATAGAGGACAACTTTTGATGGAAATGGAGGGCAACTTCAAATTCTCATCCAGGAGATGATGCAATACTTCGATGAATGTACGGTGTAATATGCAAGCTAATCATGCTGCTGATTGGGCTGCAAATTGGGGAGACCACTGGGTTACTCAGACGCAGAAATATGTAAAATGAGGTCTTTATGGACCACATTGATCTATAATTTAAAATAATAAGAAAAAGTCTAAAGTTTGGGTACAGACGATCCACGGCCAAAGGGATTTTAGCATGTTCACGTTGTTTCTTTTCTCTTTTTCTATTTTTTTAAGAAACATATTTGCCCCGTTATTTTGTTCGCCATGAAAAAAGCTTTGAAGACAAGGCTGAAACCATCACTTCATTATATACTTCCGCTGCATTGTTCTCCCTATTAAATCCACTACCACCAGGTACGTTATCGCCCCTTTATTCTCAATCCAACCCCGACTGCCGGCGTCAATCCCGTGCTCCATCGGGCAATATTTGAGCTGCCACATCTAGCCATATAGTGGCAAGCCCATAACCAGCTTTCTCTTGTGGCATCCCTGCCACGAGCCATGGCTTGAGCCCATAGCTGGTGCCCCATGTTGCTCAGCTGGTCGCAGAGCGTTGCATGAACTCCGAAACGATGTATTCCATGAACTGCTGTAGTTGAAGCACATCGCATTGGTCGAGTCGAACCCAATGGCCATTATCTCCGAGAGGTACAACCTCGGCATATAGCTGGGGAGGAAGAAGTGAGATACAATATAGACGATGGTCGTGAGTGACGGGCATGCAGGACTGGCTAGTGGCTGTGGCATCCTGAATTGCATCTTGCTTCTCGACAAGGAGGTCATCAAGGTTGGCCATTTGTAAGGGGCTCCTTGCCAGTCCTAGTCAATATGTTGGTTATCAAAGTTGTACTTAGGGGCGATGGTGATGGAGGAGTTGATGAAGATGCCAAGGGTGGAGAAAGTGGCAATAACATTGGCAAAGGCGGAGGGTTGCCACGGCCACCATCAGTTGGGAACATGGCTCCGGCAAGAGGGCTACAGGTGTAGATGGTGGTGGTAAAGTTGGAAAGGTGCCCGAGTTGCAAATCAAAACCTCATCTAAGCTAGCTAACCAGAAATATTTAGATTCGTCTGGTATATATATCCAGGATTTATCCGGTATATAATTGATATATAGATATGCAGGTTCTCACGTACTCTACCTATGTAAGCTTGTTATTCTCACTAAGCTAAGAGTCCAAATCTATTCAAATTTGATCACAAACATTACAATTAGGTTATCGTCAATCTATATGGATTCATGATATAGTATTCCTTAATCCATATAAGCTATAGATCTGATCCACTCTCATACCATATTGTAACAACCTAAAGCTTTACTTAAAATGACTAACTAAATATATTATTTGGATTTGTTTCATTCTATATAAATATCTAAAATATATCTAGTACACAGTCGATATAGGACTAAATGCATACTTGCACAAGATCTTATGGTCAACATTCAAGGAGATGATGATGAATTTGGAGGAGGTGCCATTTGGATGGGTGAAGGTATAGAATGTGTGGGTGAAGCAGGGGAGGTCAATGGATAAAGGACAAAATGGAGGAGCGGTAATAGGTATGTGATGGCTGGCTTTGATCACCCATAAGAGGAGTGGAAATAGGGTTTGCTTCAGTGGAGTAGATGGAATCTGTAGGCTAACAAATGATGCACCACTGTAAGTTGTTGTATGGCAAATAAGAGGAGAAAAAAGGGGTGAATAAAGAAGGAAGGCTAGGTATCCACAAGCTATGATGGAAGAGAGACTACAGTCTTTTGTTAAATCATGCATAATTAAATTGAGAAATTCAAAGATGAATTTCATTGTGCTAAGAATTAGAAAACCACGTACTTCATTTGGGGTCACTTAATACTATTTTCTTTCTATTTGTATGAAAGGATTCATCTTCCTTCATGCGAAACCACCAATATTGGCTCACTCACCACCTAGATCTCAAAGCACTCTAAACTCCATCATTCATATATTGGCACAAATCTCAAAATGAATGGTTAATGATCCAATGGTGGATTTGTAAGAAGGAAACTGCATATCCTTGTTTAGCACGAAACATACACCCTCGTCCAGGTATTGCATGGTTAACTTTTGTGATCCAACAACTATCACCCAACATTAGTATGGATGGATGGTGTCACCACTTGCTACTCAAGGCAGAGTTTGATGTTAAAGAGTATCAGCCTTAATTTCTTTAAGCCTCTATTTCACCATGCATGCTGTTTCATATTGTTAAGCGCGGCTTGAATTAATGTTGGGCTGAGTATGCAGAGAGGAGAGGAGATGCCAGTTTAGAGTAGGATGTGGGTTAGGACACCTTAGAATTTTTTAAATATTGTAACTCAATTTCCAAGAATAAATCACACTTTTCTTTTGGAACAACACAAGTTCTTCATTAAATTAAGCAGATTGAAACCAAGATACTTATGGGGTAAACCAAATTAAGCAAATAGCTATTACATCAAGCCAATGGAGAGAGATAACGATGGCTGAAGAAGGAGAAGAAGAGGAAGTTCATTCGCTCAACTCTGCCATGCATCCCATGCTGCAACAACAAACACTACCAGTTAGTACTACTTAAAAGTGAATGCGTCACAAGCGATCCACATATCAGTGCTAGATTAGATGTCAGCCACTAATCCCACGATTAAGCGTATTTTGGCCCTGACACGTGTTACTAAAACTTGGGAAAAGAACAATCAGTTCATAGCTGTAACTAAGAGACACGTGGCGATCACGAAATTTTTCTCAATGCATCAAATTCAGGTGCACTACATGAGTGGCAGCACCAGACGATAAAAAGCTACAGACAAAAAACAACAAATAAAAAAGCCAACCACCACTGGACTATGTAGAATGATGTTAACAATTCGAGATAATGGCTGCCGGCCGCTCGCACACCACAACAACAAGTTAAACGTTATCATTACGGCATTATCTATCTTAGAGATGGATGGCCCTCCTCCATCACGACGATATGCTATGTATCACCCTAATAAAGCTTGTTTTGAGAAAAACTACTAAATAAATTAGATCATTATTAGTGTGATTCATCTAGGATAAAATTATTAGGTGCATTCACCTATGATGATTTTATCCTAGGTCCATCTAATAATTTCTTCTCTTCAAGATGAATGGGATAGCGCTTATTCTGAGGGTATTAGTATGGCAATCACAGTTTGGTTGCTATGGAACAGTCACAATAAAAGAGTTCTTTAGAGTGTTACTTGTTCCCCTTGTTAATTGATATACAGAATCCCTGGTTATTTTGTTCCTAATGTTAATGAATGCAATCAACTTCGCTCTAAGAATCCGTCGAGGTGCTAGGATGATTTCTCTCTGTCTGAATTAGAAAGCTCTTCATCCTTATTTGTTTCTTGGTGACCCTCCTGGATATCTTAAAGTCAATGTTGATACAGTGATGACTCTGGATTTTATAAATCGAAACTCTAATGGATGCCTGATTAAAACTGGTGGGAAATCTATTTATCATTGGCCTGTTCAGTATGCTGAACTTGTAGCCAGCTGTCTGGATGGATTTGTGTGTAGCAGTAGTTGAATTAAAAGTCGCATATATTTGCCTAGAAAGAGACTCTTTGTTTGTTATTTCTGATATTGCTAACTGGACGGTGAAAGATGCTCAGGGTCCTCCAATCTTACTGGATGTCTTGTGTTGGAAGCTTAGCTATCATGTCTTCTTGATCTCTCATGTTTTTAGGGAAGCAAATAGAGCTGCCGATCTCATTACTAAATTGGCTCAGCAAACAGATTGTTTTTGGGGCTCTAATGATATTATTCCACATGATCTGGCTATTATTTTGCAGGAAACCCGGGTGGTAAAGCTTGTAGGTGGCGATATTAGTGGCGGAACTAAGTTCTATGGGTTCAAGTGCTCTGTGGGGTATGTTTGCCAACTATAGCTAGGTCCTGCGTATCCTGGAAGGTGCCCTCTGAAATCCGAGTTTCAGAACTGTTGTTGCTGAATATGTAGCTGGGTTATTGTGGATTCTTAAGGTAAGGGGTAACTTGAATTATGTATTGTATGCGGTCTAATATAAGGTGCTAAACTTGTTTAAGTATTGTACTCAGGCCTGTAAACGCTGCTACTGAACTTGAATTCATGAATGATTAGCCTTTGGCTCCAGGTTCTACCAAAAAGAAAAGAGAGAGAGAGAGAGAGAGAGAGAGAGATTTGTCGCCTGTCATTACTTACCTCTTTGAGAGATGCTCCAATCCTTGTCGTATCCGATCGCCCAAAAGAATACCCGCCGAGGCCAAGCTCCCGCGCGAACTCTATCTTCGTCGTCACCGACAACGGGTCATCGTACCCGATCCAATTCGTCCCGGCGTAAGAATACACAGACACCGTTACTTCATCATACACTTGGGTCGTGTTGTTTTCGCTGTTAAAATCCACCACCTTCGAGTACACCAGCACCCCCTCGTTCCCCGGTCCAACCCCTACAGCCGGCGCGCCGATGCCGTGGTCCGCCGGGTCCTTTAGCTGCCACGTGTGGCTATATAATGGCAAACCCATCACCACCTTCTTCGGTGGAATCCCAGCCTCCACCCACGACGTGAGTCCATAGCTCGTGCTCACGTTGCTCTTTGGGTCGAACAGCGCCGCAGGCGCCCCGGTCTCCGTCTTGTCCCATGCGCCATGGTAGTCGTAGCACATAGCGTTGATCCAGTCCAGACTGACCGCCATCTTGTCGGTCGGATAAGATCTCGGCGTGTAGCTGGGGAGGAAGAAGTGCGACGCGAAGTACACGGCTGACGTGAGCAACAGGCTGGGTCGGCCGGTCTCGGCCGCCTCGCGAGCGATCGCGTCGCGCCATTCCATGAAGAGGTCGCCAAGGCTTGCCATTTTCTCGGGGTTCACCGGGAACTCCCAGTCGAGGTCAAGGCCGTCGAGGTTGTACTCGCGGGCGACGGCGATGGTGGATTTAATGAAGGTGGAGCGGGTAGAGAAGTTGGTGGCCATGTTGGCGAAGGTGTCGCCTCCGCCGCCACCGCCGCCGATGGAGAGCATGGCTTTGACTGGGGGTTGGTGAGCGTGGAGGTCGCCGTGAAGTCGGCGAGGATGTCTGCATCGGAGGGGTGATGACGAGTTCAAAGGAGGTGTTATCTAGTTCGACAAAGGCGTAGTAGATGTGGGTGAAGTAGGAGAGGTTGATGGAGGTGGGATTGATCCCTGAGAACCAGTAGCCAGCTTTGATGGCCGACGATGGGGGAGGGACGGGGGCAGGGGCTGGGGTTGGGACACCATCCGGAAAAGGGGCGAGAGGATCAGTCGGCGAAGAGGGGCTTTCAGTCGGCGAAGAGGGGACGAGAGGATCAGTGGGCGAAGAGGGCTTGCAGCAGGTGCAAGCCCATAAGCTCCTGCTCTGGAGATGAAGAGGAAGAAGGAGGTGCTTAGGATGAGGAAAGCTATGAATTCCGAAGCCATGATGGTGAAGAAAGGGCGAGCTTTTTGATCCTAATAGAAGGTGAGGTAATGTTATAGGAAGCAGTAGAGCTCCGGTGGTCACGAAAACCATGTGGATACGAGTATTTTATATTTGGCAGGTTGCCGGTCCTCTGGGCGCATTATAAATTCTCTCCTCCTTTGGAGTCTTATGTTTGGAAGTTTAAACGATGGTGATGATTGCGAATGGAGGTTTGGGTTTGTCGCCTCCCGCTCTCCGTCAGTATACCCGTGAAGGGGACGTTTGGTCCCATTTTGGGCCTGAAATTCTCTTTAAGATAGTGCTTGATTACGTAAATTCGAATGGAACAGGATCTTATTCTATCTTATTCCTCTAAATATTATAAAATTTGATGATGGATCATTTTGATTTATTAATTCTGAATGTCGTCTAATTTTCAATACGAATTTTATATCGGGCGATGGAATTGGGTATTTTATGATCTTTTATTTTCGAGATAGCCGTGTCATTTATGAAAATAAAGAGGAGGCGAGGAAAGAGGGAAGGAGGAGGGTGAAACCTTATCTACCTGGCTGCATTTACTCTTTCATGTTCACGCCGCGACTGCTGCTTGCACCCTTTCTCCTTCTAAGTGGGTTAAAATCATCCACAACCCTCCTCCCCTCTATCCCTTCTGCCGCTGCAGTGTCGTTCTTCGTTCGATTTGGATTCCATAGCCATCGATCACTGCTGCACTCGCCTCATACCTTCTCGATCTCTCTACAAGTATGTCTCTTTCTACCTCTTCGTACGGTTGGCAGCCCTCCTACTGGCTTGTTCAGTGTGTGTTAGTGCATCCCTTGCTGTCTTTATCCTTCTCTCATTCTGCTCCACTCCAATGATCCTTCTATTCTGCTGCTACTACATTCGGTATAGTATTGGAACTTCTTGTTTGATTGTGCTATTTTGTTATAAGTAGATACTGCCTTATGTCTGTTAATAAGACTTGTGAATGTTGCCCCTTATTTGCTTCTTGATTTTTTTGGAATGATGTTGTCTTATGATTTTATTTTTTATTTTTTTTTATACTATCCTCTTCTTGCATGATATTCGTACCTTCTTTAATATGTTCTATAATAAGTTATATTTTAGCTTTCTAAGCCATCTTTTCTCCTGTGAGGGCTAATGTGACGTTTTTCCGTGAGAGCTCCTGTGGTAGCATCATGTTCTCCTTTTACTTTTATTTATTTCTTGAGATATGTCTTGTGTTATGTACTTATTTTTCATCTATATTAAAATTTATATTATTTTTTAATTTATTTTGGCAATAATGATGGGCTGCCTTAAGATTAAGCATAGCTGGGAGATAAGGTTTAACTATGTCATTAGAATTTGTATCTTGTAGTCGTGATGCTTCACTGCTTTAACTTCGTATGTCCTGAATCACCTTCTAATATTTTTTTGCTGCTTATAAATATTTATTATTTATTTTATATAATCAAATTGCAAATGTTAAGTAGTGCAGTCCATTTTATGCTAGCAATTGATTGTCTCATATTTTTTGGCATCTTTCTTTTATTTGTTTTGGCAATGATGATGGGCTGCCTTAAGATTGAGCATGACTGGGAGATAAGGTTTAACTATGTCATTAGTTTTTGTATTTTGTAGCTGTGATGCTTCAATGACATTAACTTTGCATATCTTGAGCCACCTTCTAATATTTTTCTGATGCTTATAAATGTTTATTATTATTTTATACAATCAAATTGCAAATGTTAAGTAGTACAGCCCATTGAATGCTAGCAATTGATTGTCTCATATTTTTTTTGCATATTTCTTTTATTTGTTTTGGCATTAATGATGGTTGCCTTAAGATTGAGCATGGCTGGGAGATAGGGTTTAACTATGTCATTAAGATTTGTATCTTGTAGCTGCGATACTTTACTGACTTTAACTTCGTATGTCCTGAGCCATCTTCTAATATTTTTCTAATACTTATAAATATTTATTATTTATTTTATACAATTAAATTGCAAATGCTAAGTAGTGCAGCCCATTTTACGCTAGTAATTTATTGAGGCATGTTTTTTGATATTTTTGTATTTGTCTTATTCTTTATATAATGAGTTATGTTTATTTTTTTATGCCCTTTATTTTACTATTAGGCAGCCCTAAATTGCAATCAATAATGCCTCAACCTTATATTTGCAAAGTTTGGGTTCATGTGTAGTTAACATGAAGAAAGCCCATACGTCCGACAATTGTGAATGTGGGAGGATAGGATCATCACGTAGGAGTACTCCTAATTGGACTGATGCCCTTGATCTGCTCATGCTTGTCTTGATGAGACAAGAAGATGACTAAGGCAATTGTCAAAATGTACCTTCTCCCAAGAAACATAGAAGAAGATGACAAATATATTTAACGAGCAAATGAAAAATACCTTCACCTATAGAAACCTCAAGAATCGGTTGAAGGTCTTGAAGTTCTTCAAGAACTTCTACCTATACTATAACTTAGCAAATCGATCCGGATGGGGATGGAATCCTGTGCTCAAAGTTCCTACCCTTGAGGATGAACAAATATGGGACGAGATTATCTCAGTGAGTGTTGGATAGTTGTTAATATCATAGCTAGTAAGCATGTCGATACATGATCATACTTGTTTATTTATATTCATAACAGGTAAACAAGGAGTATGCACACATTAAGGATAAGCCCTTCCCTACCTATGATGACACTAGTATTTTTTCTCAAAGAATACAACCATTGGTAGGCATGGGGACACATCTGCTCTTCCTGAGGGAGTTTCTGACAATGATATCTTCGAGGATGAGACAGATCGGATTGATGTTGAGTTCTTGAGTGCTAGGGATGGGCAACCCTCACAACCTAGTGGTCGAGTATCTGGCCCCTCTTTTGAACATAATATGTCCGATGTACCCTCCAACCTGACTATCTGTACTTCGACACTATCCACTGACTGTTTTCAGATGCATGTCCATCCTCCTCCATCGGAAAGAGATCTAGGTCAAGCTTCATGACTCCTACGGCACGTAGGACTAGGATGAATACTGATGCAAGTGATGCTCTCCAAGATCTGGTGGATCAAGGGAGAAGGAGATTAGAAATAGCCAACGAGATTCTTAAGAGGGATAAACTTGCTAAACCTACACTGTATCTATTGATAAGTACATGTCGAAGCTAGAGAGGCTTCCTGGTATTATGCCTGAATGCATCCTTGCTGCAGGAGAGGCACTTAAACATGAGATGAATCGATGATTCTTCATGCATTGCGAGGGGTCATTATTGGAAGCTTGGCTCTAACGACAAATGGCTGACTTCTATCATATCCCACTATCTATGACAGCCCCTTCCAGATCATATGTATTTTTCATAAGTGTCCCTAATATTTTCATGCCTCCTTCTATGCATGGTGTGAATCAAGGTGGTCATAATCCTTTCATGGAATAATCCTTCAGGACCAGCACTCATGGTAGCCTTTCTTAAAATAGTACTCAGCCTTCTCATTCTTTTGCAAGCACCTCCAAGCAAGGTGGCCCCCAGACCTTCGTTCCAAGTTCAACTACACCTCCAACCCAGTCTGATGAGAGTTTTTCTGGCTATGGCTGATCTACATTTGTTATGTGTAAGGAGTCCATTTTGATGTACTTGTACTCCATGCTAATGTTTTGGAAATTGTACGTCATATTTAATCTCCATAAAGGAGATAGGTTTTAAGGCAGCCCTTTTTGGTTGTGTATATGAACACCTTTATATTATAAAGTAGTGGAATACCTATTGACAACCTTATAAAGGTTACATGTCTTGTATTTGTATTTTTCCTGTCTATGTCATTCATTACTTCCTTGCTGCTGGAATTAATTTACTTAGGCAGATTGTAGATCCATTGAGTTGATTGTATAAGTATAATCGTAAATTATTGTACTTTTTTTAGATGGATATCTTGCTTGAGCTGATGGACTTTTTGATTGAGGAGGATAATTATATGCAAGATGTGATAACCACACTCTTAAGTAGTGGAATCATTCATGTCGAGGATTGTAGTATACTTATGAAGATGTCTTGTCGGACCGTCCTTTCTCCGATCATGATCTCACAACAGACACACTGACTGGCCATCCAGATAGGGGTTACGATCACTTTAAAATGACAAATATAATATTTTATAGCTAGAGCAGTTGCTTGTGTCACGTGGCCTAATAGCTAGCACCTCCAATGTGATGGTGTAAGAGCAATTAGCCTATTTCTGTACTGCATAGGTCATGATGTCACGAATAGAATTTTGATCAAAATTTTTTAGCACTCAAGAGAGACGATTTCACGGCACTTTAACAATGTACTAAAAGCCGTGTGTTCATTGAAGTAAGAGTTTATAGTTCAATTCGGTGAGGATGTAGGTGTGCACCCATACATCCGTGAAAACAACCTTTTCCATCCTTATTTTATGGTACCCCCGAACTTTCCTAAACTTGTTCATTATTTTCATCTTATAGTTGATGTCTCTAATATAGCTAGTTCACAATACAGAATACTATCGGTGCAGTTGATGGTATGCACGTACCTCCACTGATCAATAAGAGCAAAAATCTCATTTTACAATCGAAAGGGCACCATTTCCTAAATGTTATGGCTGCAACTTCATTTGATCACTCATTCCTTTTGTTTGTATTGGATGGAAGGGATCGACAGTCGATATAAGGGTTCTTCATTGGTCTGTCGAGTCGGAGGTTCAAATACCGGAAGGTATCCATATTTTCTCAATTTTAGAGTTTCAAATATTCTATTCATTTTTAAGTCATTTTCACATTGCATGGTGGGTATAGAAAATATTATCTTGTTGACTCAGGATATGCCAACACAGACAAGTTTCTTGCCCCTTATCAGGGTAATAGGTACCACCTAAGTAGCTTCAACAATCCTCGAGCACGACGATATTTTAATTCTCGAGATCTATACAACCATCGATATGCGCAATTGTGGAATTATGTAGAGAAGGCCTTTGGTATTCTAAAGAAGCAGTTTAAGATTTTGAGAAGTCCCATCCCATACCCCTTTGAGGTGCAGAAGCGTATTGTTATGGCTTGTTACATCATTCATAATTTCATAAGATGCAACTAAGGCAATGATAAATATTTCAACATATCATTGAAACCCTTGCCTATAGACCTAGATGGGGACGACATCAATCTCTTTTTGATTGTAGGGGATGATGAAGCCTGTAGAGGCGAAGAACTGCATGATTTGATAGCTAATAGGCTATGGATTGCTCATAACCAACGGAGTATATTTCATAATTAGAGCCATATAATGAAGTTCATATATATGTATACTAATATGCAAATTCATTTATGTTATTATGTGTAATGTGTTTGATACTTGATTGCACAATATATGCAAAAAATTGAGGGCATGTTCATTGAGCTATAGTGATATATTCGAAAAGATTCTATGTAATTTTCGAGGGGCGTATGAGAAATTTATGACTCCTAGACTGAGTGTCAGCGAAAAGCCTCTAGATATAAGCATGCCGTATACAAGAAGTATCTAACTAAGGATGGGGCCATTACTGCACTTAATAGCTATCTACGATCTCTCCATAATCCCTCTCACGAACACATGCATGCCAATAAGTTTAAAGAGGACAAAATCTTTTGGCAGCCTCATGAATCTGTGTGCATGAGATGGTATCCTACTTCTGGTTGTAGTTGCCTTTGTTGTAGGCTTTCTTCTTGGACTTGTGGTTGGATATCTTTAACTTGCATTATGTTGGATATCTTTAATATTTGATGCCCTTTTGCAGGTTTTTACTCAAAATATTCTATACTTAATGATGTTTTGGATTATTTTCTTTGGCAAACTGATGATGTATTTACACTTTAACTTGTTGGCAGTTGGATGTAGTATTTTGATTTAACTTGTTGGCAGTTACATTATCTTCGCAGTTCATATTCTTAACTATTTTGGATTTTCATTCTCTATTCTTACTAATTGGACACACTCTTATTTTGTACAAGTTGTTTGGGTTCAATTCCTTCTTAACTTGTTGGTAGCCCGTTCTTTACTATGCTTAAATAGTTGGCAGCCCCATATGTGCTTCTTTTTTGCTTCATACAAAAGATATATAGCTGCTTATAGGGATAATGATATATCTTTTTATCCGATATGATGTGCTTGTGCAATCACACACTGATGGGAATGGTCTCTGCAGAGGCTCAGATTAGTCATTCTGTGTATGTTAACTGGTACATTTATATTTCAATTGATTCGAGGCTTTATGATCTGCTGTGCCTTCTTTTCCATTTGCCACATTTATACTTTAGTTGGCACAAGCAGCTTAGATCGGGTTGCTTCAATTTGCGGTGGAACATAATCTCTACCTGGGTTTTGCTAGATACCCATATTTATGTACCTCGGATATGTAAACATTTATGCTTTTTGATTCCCAGATGAGGTTTTAATTGATGGATTATGTTGCTCTACTCTTTCTTCCCATCTATTATGGGCGATTCTTTGGCAGTTTATTTTCTTCCCATATAATGTGAGCCCTATGGTTGATACTGATGGGAGTTAGCCCTTGATATCAAGGGTTTGCTTCCCTTAATCTGATGATGGTTTAATTGATTGGTTATGTAGGTTTACTACTTCTAACCATCTATTATGGGCTATTTCTTGGCATTTTATATTCCTCCCACATGATGTGTTCACCATGATCGATACTGATGGGAGTTGCCCCTTATATCAATGGTTTGGTTCTTCACAGTTTGATAGCCATCCTTCATGTTCTCCTTCACAAATGGTTTGATTCTTCATAGTTTATCTACATGTAATACTGAACTAATTGTTTCTTTCTGATAGGTTTCTGACACCTTTATTATGAATAATCTGCGAGTATACTGGGGGAAAATGATATCAAGAACCCAAGCCACTATATTTTCTGCTCTTGGAGCTCAGCTTCTTGAATCCATAGCGGAAGTAATGTTAATGTAGATTTGTGTATATAGAGCTAATGCTCTTGCTGCACCAATATTATTTACTGTGGTGTATTTGATAAAGCATAATGGTGCAGCAGGAGGACCCCTGTTTAGATATGGTAGTTCTACTGTATGTTAAATATACCAAGTTTTTTTTTTGTTTTGAGGCAACAATTTCATATGTCCTAGTGAGTGATAACATCATGTGGATTTGAAGTCAGTGTGGTTGATTATGAGCTTCATATGTCAAAGAAGTTGTTTTCAGTTCAGATTGATTAGCAAATAAACATAAATTTGTACTTATGTTTGCTGCTTATCTCCCATGAATTTTAATGTGAAAAATCTTGATTTCTTTCTTTTAGATCATCTTAAGCTGTACTATGGAATTTTAACAACCAACTATTGAGTTGGAGCCAGCAATTCCATTAATTATTCTTTGCCTGTAGGCTTGTTATGTCTCCTCTAAATTATAATTATGATTGTTGTTAAGATGCTGTAGCTGGAACTAGAAGACTTGCTATTGCTAATTGTTGTCTCCTTTAAATTCAGCAGATGAGACCTTGCTGTTGCTGCTTAGGGATGAAGATCAGAAAAGAAAAACAAGATATATTCGTACAATATACAATAATATGTCTTCGTACAAAAAAAAACCAACTATCTATTTTATATACTAAACTTAGCCAAGGGTATTTTTGAGTTTTCTGAAAATTCATTCATTATTCTTCTAATGGAAAAAAAATTTATTCTCATGTCAACCAAACACCAGTTGGAATAACACTGCATTAATTGTACTGGAATACTAAATTTTTAATCAAACAAAAATCTGAAATAAAAAGGGTGAATAACAATTCTTCAGAAATTCATATTTTATTTAATAATAAAATTTAGATATCCAAATACTATCTAAAATTTATCGAAATGCAAGTATTCGTGAGTACACAGGATTTCACTTTAGAAATTGATATGATCTGACTCGTGTTGCCTGTTGACTGGTTCCTCCTAGAACTTAAATTTCGTCCACCTCCCCGGGTCAAGAGGCGCCATTGTCGAAAAGTAATTTTTCAGCACTATAATTTGTTCTCCACCTTTGGCCCAATCGACCGGTCAAGGTGACGGCCTCACCAACCGATCAAGGCAATGACCTTGGCATTCAACCAACCCACTAGTCACTGCAGTCAACCACGTTGTTGACCTTAACATCGGCCCATTTATCTATTTGAACCAATATATTAAGTTGAGCAGATTGACCGGCCAGCAGCAAAATCATGTGTCTCCAATTTAAAATATTTACGGAATGGTTAAAAAAATTGTTAAAGATGTGATTATGATCCCACCATTTATGAGACATGTTGCCGTCCTGCATATATGGACCACTTCAATCTATCAAAAAAAAAAAAATCCTAAACTCTGGGTCACTGATGATCCACGGCCAAAAGGGATTTAAGCTTTTTTTTTTGAAAAGAGAGAACATATATTTGCTTCGTTTAATTTTGTTCACCATTGAAAAGCTTTGAAGACTAGGCTACTACCAACTAGGTGAGAACAACTTAGTTAAGGAAAAAAAAAAATCTGTATACGTTTGTCTATCTCTTTTTTTTGGTATAAAATGAAACCTTTATTCAGAAGAGAAGATATTTACAAGACACTGTACAAACCTGGACACATGAGAAGCAAGAACGAGTTCACATAAGAGACACAAACCAAACATCTGGAATACTGAACAAAGTAACCTCAAACTACCAGTTACAATTTTAAGATGAAAAGACAAAAGCATCCAAAATGTTGATAGCTCTGTGACCAAAAATCAAAAGAATAATTCCACTATAGGTATGTGTTTGGTATTGTAATATGGTTTGCTGTAAACAACATGTAACATCTTCATTTTTCTGTTAAGCACAAATCAGGAAAAGAAAGTCCTCTGTAGACCTGTCTTTAGTATTAAAGTATGGCTTCCTGTGACCAATAATTTTGAATTGAGTGAAATTAGAAAGATGTACGCCATAACACAGTAGGCTGATCCCATGTTGAAGGATTGTCTTCATAGATAAATTCCCCCACACCGACACAGAGACTATAATAAGACAAATAGGTGACACATAAACCTCCATATAAAGCAAGATGAAATGCTGTGGCAGTATGGATGTAGTTGATACTTCGAACATGATCCGGAATCCAGAGAAGACAGCAGGAATCTGATCTGGATTTTGAACTTATGACAATAAACATAAGGCCGCTGACTCTATGTTGGCATCTGTGGTCATCGATTAGTCGTCCCTTTCAGAATTCCACATACAATTCAAAATACAACAGCATACTAAATTTTGCGAACTGTGGAAATTTAAAGTCCGTAAGCATGTGTCATGAAAATGAAGATAGAAGTATAAGAGTAAGTAGAATGTATCCACATTAAACCTGCAAAGACAAAGATAAAGAGCGTTAGTAAAATAAACTTCTATCTCTTTTATTTTTTGGTCTCTTTTCCCTTTTTCCTTTTTTCCTTTTTCCCTGTCTTTTTCTTATTGCTTTTTCCTTTTCTCTACTGTGACAGAATCATACTTCTTTTGCTTTGTTGTCTTTTTCTTGCTTCTTGTTTCTTTTGTTTCTTTTGTTTATGCAGTATTTGAAGCAGAGTGTAATAGGCCCCCATCTGAGTATAATATTCCTCCACCCAGAACATAGGACATTCAATGATTCTCCAAGCTGAGAAGCAGGAGAAGTGATTGGATGTAATTGTCTTCGATACTGTTGATATCTCATTTGAAACCTGATTGCGTTGATTCCGCTCCTATAGCATATGTCAGTGCACACCGCAGCTATCCATATGAGTGTTGAGACACTGTGAAGATTTGTTATGACTGGTCGATGAAAGAATGACCTCCAACAGATGCTCCCAGATTCATGGATTCCAATTGTAATGTATCTCAATGATGAACAGAAGAATTGATGAAAGACAGAGAAACTCTTGTTCCAATATGTTGCCCACTAAACTTTTCTTTTTTATTTTGAACACTCACATTTTCCTTTTCTCCAATATCTCTCTTTGAGAGATGTCCCAGTACTGATCATACATAGCCAATCGCTTGCTAAGGCCGACCTCAGGCAAACAATCTTCTTCGTCATCAGCCTTGGATCACCATAGCCCAGGCAACTCGTCCTAGCGTAGGAATAAGACGACACCATCGCTTAGCATATAATTCCACTACCTCCAAGTACTTCATCGCCCCTTATTCTTGATCCAACCCAACTACGGACATCGAATCCATGTTCTTAAGCTGCCACATCTGGCCATACAATGGCAGGCCTATCACCAACTTTCTCTGGCGGCACACCTGCCTCAAGCCACGGCTTGAGCCCATGGTTGGTGCTCACGTTGCTCTGCTAGTCGCAGACTGTTGCATGAACTCAGAATGATGTTTTCCGTGAATTGTAGGTTCCTTTGGTTTGCCATTAAAAATATTTTTTTATTTTTAATTTTAAAAAATAAAAATCAAAAAGTAATATTTGGTAACACCATATAAAGTAAAAATCAAAATCAAAATAATCAAAATAATTACTTTATATGTAAAGCAAAAAATTTTTGCTTTCCAAAACTTGCTTTTCTACTTTTTTTTGCTTCCACACATCTAAAATGCTAAATCAAAAAGTAAAGAGCCGAAATCCTTCTCCCTCATCGAGCTCTTCACCTCCCCACTCCCTTCTCCCTCCCTTTTCGAACCATTTTTTCTCGTCGATCTCTTCATCTGCCGCCTCAAACGTTGCTTTTTGCTTTATAACAACATAATTACCAAACATACTTTTTGCTTTTTTACTTTTACTCAATAGCAAAAATAAAAAAAATAAAAATATTTTTTAAAATTAAAATCAAAAGTGTAACCAAACGTATTTGTAGTAGTTGAAGTACATCGCATTGATCCAGTCAAATCCAATATGGTCATTATCTCAACTGGATGGGACCTCAGCATATGGCCAATGATACGGAACAATGTGACATACAATCATTCAAAAAATATCATAATAAATTAAAAAATAAATAAAAATAAGAGAACAGAAATTATGTGGTTCGGTGCATCGGCCTACAATCATGAACAAGATCTCCACAACTTTTATATTGATTTTGGTGATGAATAAAGAGAGAAAAGAATTACAAAAGAGAGGCCTTTTTTTTTAATATATGTCATATGACTGCCATACCAGCCATCATACAAAAGACCTTCCCACAAAAAACCCTAACACTCTTTTTTTTTTACACATTCTTCACCAACACGTGAATATCATGTGTATAATAATTCTCCTACTTGAAGCATATTTGTCATCAACCAAGCACCAACTGGAGGCCTTGCCACCAAGCTGTCATCTGACTTGAAGTCCGAGAGAAGTCTTTGAGCGCTTGAACTTCTCTCGAGTTACAGGCTTTGTCAATAAATCTATATGATTTGAATTTGTATGAATCTTCTGCAACAGGATCTTACCTGCATCCATCACATTACGTACAAAGTGATAATGAACACTACAAAAAAACTAACTATTAGCGACGGCTCCCTGTCGCTACAAAATCGATGAAAATATCCTAATCGATAATTATCATTATTAGCGACGGTAGATCCACTGTCACTAATATTGCTAATTAGCGACAGTATTAGCGACAAACTTTCATCGCTAATAATTTTAATTTTTTTTAATTAATAGATAAAAATTATTAGCGATGGTAATTTGCATCGCTAATGCTATCATTAACAGCTTTTTTATTTTTTTAAAAATTTAAAAATTATTAGCGACGGCAGATTGTTGCTAATGCCATTGCTAATAATTTTTTAATTTTTTAAAAAATTTAAAAATTTTAGCGATGGTAATTTTATTGCTAATAATTTTTT
>KE504839.1:565737-577363 GCA_000441515.1 Elaeis oleifera
GATACTATTTGTAAAAAATTATATAATTTATATTTTAATATAATATAATTATTTTTAATTTTAATTATCATATTATCTTTGGATTTTAATTATAACAAGTATTAGGAACCATAATTCATTATGATTAATTAAATAGATTTTAAAAATATTATTATTAATTTTTTAAAAATTAAATTAATTATTAGCGATGGTATTAGCGATGGAAATATCGCCTCTAGTATGTATTAGAGATGGCATTAGTGATGATAACGCCATCACTAATATTTTTAAATTTTTTATTTAATTTAAAAATTAAAAAAATTAAAGACGGTATTAACGACGGTGTCATTGGTCGCTAATACTTATTAGCGATGGCATTAGCCATACAAATACCATCGCTAATATTTTTAAATTTTTTGAAAATTAATTAAAATTAAAAAATAATTAGCGATAAAATTTTCTATCGCTAATAGTCTGAGTAGCAATGGCTACGATTTTCGTCACTAATAAAGATATTTAGCGATCAATTTTTTTCAAATTGACTGTTGTGATAGAATTAGTGACGACAAAGTTATTAGCAACAGTAAGTGAATTATTAGCGATGGTAATTAGCCGTTACTAGTAGTCTGGATTCTTGTAGTGAAGAATTTCATCTCCTCTTCTATGGTGTATTCCATCTACCTACACTAACTGATTCACAAGCCTCTTTGAAAGAAGTAGACGCATGATCCTTTGCCAAAGCAACAAATGCACTGATAGAGTTAGATTCGGGCTTGAAAAAAGTGACATAATCATTATACATCGCAGGAAGCCTAGTAATCCTTCTTGGATGACTTGAATTTACATGTACATCAGCAACTGGAGGCTCCTCATAAGGTGAATCTTCAATTTCAGACTCATGCTCCTCATGAACTATCTCCTCCTCATCAATGACACCATCAACCTGCTCATGATCTTCTTCAACAACGTGCTCAACTGAAATATTCCTGCTTTCCTACTTTTTGACTGTGCCATAAAAAAATTTCATTAAAATAATATCTCCATTGATAATTATCTTGTGGGCAGTAGGATCCCACAATCTATATCCCTTTGTTCTTGTAGCATAGCCAAGAAAATACATCTTTTGGAGTTCATGTCAAGCTTAGTCCTTTTCTCCTTTGGAACCCAAATATAGGCATCACAACTAAACACACGAAGGAAAGAATAAACAACAGGTTTACCGGACCAAACCTCTTCAGGAGTTTTAAGTTCTACTGTAATAGTTGGTGACCAGTTTACCAATAACATGCAGTATTCATTGCTTCAGCCCAAAAGCTCTTCGCCTACTTTGCAGTGCTTAACATGCTCCTAACATGCTCCATCAATGTCCGATTCATTCTCTCTGCAATACTATTTTGCTGTAGTGTTCAGAAAACAGTTAGATGCCGCTTAATGCCATGCATTCTCAAACTCCTTTGAACAAAACTCTCCTCCTTTATCAGTATGAAGATATTTGATTTCAAACCTTTCTTTTCAATCAAAGCATTGAAATTTAAATTTTCAAATGCATCTGATTCCTTTAAGAATGAAAATCTACATCTTTCGAGAGAAATCATCAATGAAAGTCATAAAATATGAACAACCATCCAAAGAACATTAGGTGCTTCACATGTGTCAGTATGAATCAAATTAAGAAAGTTTTTACTTCTACTAGTAGACAAAGAGAATGTCAATCTACGCTGTTTGCCAAACAAACAATCATTACAGAAATCAAGCGATACTGACTTATAACCAAGAAGAAGATCTTGTTTAGATAATACATGAAGCCCGCACTCACTCATATGTCCCAAATGCTTATGTCGAAGTGCTGGAGATTCTGACTTGGCGCTTGCAACAATTGCTTCTCCCACCAAAGTCTCACTAACTAATCTGTGGAGATTACCAACTAACTCTCCCTTTGCCACTAGTAAGATTCCCTTCACCACTTTCAACTGACAATTCTCATCGATGAACTTGAACCTAGTTGAGCAAACTTTCCCAATGACAAAATATTTTTTCAAAGTGCTGGGACGTGTCTGACATCTGTAATAGTGCGAACACAACCATCAAACATCTTGATTCTTATATCTCCAACTCCCACTATTTTCAAGCACCATTATCTCCCATGTAGACAACACTACCATTAATCGATCTATAAGTGTGGAACCACTCCCGATGAGGAGTCACGTGGAAAGATGCATCAGAATCAAGGAGCCATTGATTTAGAACTTTTGCTCTATCTAATGTAGACAAGACATCTCCATCCTCATACACAGTAGAACTCTCTACAATATTGCCTTGAAAATTTTCTAACTTGGACTTTGAATTCTCACTATTGCCCTTTCTCAGCCTGCAATCTTTTTTCAGATGGTCTGTCCGCATCCCCAGCATCTCACTTGCATCTTTCCTTTGACTTGGATCTTGATTTGGATCTTTAACCATTATCTCTCACAGTGGATCTACCCTGCACAACCATCGCATCACCCGTCAAGTCAGGACTTGATTTTCTTCTAAGTTCCTCGATAAGAAGCAAAGCGACCATAGAATCCATGTCCAAAGATGATGAAAGGCTAAAACTCATAATCAGAATATCCCAAGAATCCGACATAGAACAAAGAAGAATGCTGACTCTTTCTTCATCTTCAATTTTGACGCCAACGGCCACTAATTTGCTGATAAGGGAATTAAATTGATTAAGGTGTTCTTGTACTGAAGCCCCATCTTGCATCTTCAGGTTGTACAACTATCACCGTAAGAAAATCTTATTCACCAAAGACTTTCCCTCATAAATGTTCTGCAATTTATCCCACAACCCTTTCACGGTTGTCTTAGATTCAACGTTAAATGACACCGAATCATCCAAAACAAGGAGAAGATTTGCCAATGCCAATTCATCTTTCTTTGCAAACTATTTCTCTGTCATCCCTTCCAGCTTTTTGTCTGAGATTGTAATAGCACAACCATCCTTCACCAAGACTGCATGCATCTTCAACTTCCATAGTGCAAAGTTTGTCCATCAAACCATGGGATCTCGAACTTGGTTGTGTTCTTTCCGCCATCTCAGATTGTACAGCAAGATTAAACTGCTCTACATGATCTCGGCTCTGATATTAATTGATACGAAAACAACGTGATGTGCAACAGTTCAAAAAATACCGTAGTAAATTAAAAATAAGATGATAAGAAAAGCGAACAGAGCATATAGAGGAATTACGTGGTTCGGCACATTGGCCTACGTCCATGGGCATGATCTCCACAGCTTTCTTATTGATTTTGGCAACGAACGAAGAGAGAAAAAGATTACAAGAAGAAGCCCTTTTTCTCATGTGTCATACGGCTGCCATACCGACCGTCATACAAAAGACCTTCCCACAAAAACCCTAACACTCCTCTTTTTTTTTTGTTACACATGCTTCACCGACGCGTGAATATCACATGTACAACAGCCAAGTGGGATATAAACTAGATGACAGTCTTGAGTAACAAGCATGTAGGACTGGCCAATGGCTATGGCATCCAGAATGGCAGTATCCTGCCTTCGACAGGGAGGTCATCGAGGTTGGCCATTGATAAGGAGCTCCTCAATTGCCCCCAATTGATATCTAGGTCATCAAGGTTGCACTTGGGGCCAACAATGATGGAGGAGGTGATGAAGATGGTATGGATGGAGAGCAAGCAGCAATAATGTTGGCAAGGGTGGTGGGGTTGCCATGGCCACCACCAGTGGCAAGCATGGCTCTGATGGGAGGTTGCAAGTGTCAAGGATGGTGGTGAAGTTGGCAAGAGTGTCAGTGTCAGAACGTAGGACGTCATCTAGACTAGCTAGATTAAAGTACTACTTAGATTCTACATCCTATATAAGTATCCAAGATCTATTTAGTGTATAATCAATCTATGAGACTAAATACATCCTACACATCCTCACTCTCCCCTATTCTCTCTGATTTAAACTTTGGCATTCTCATCAGACTAAGAGTTCAAATCTATTCAAATTCAATCACAAATCCCATGATTAACTCATGATTAATCCATATAAACTCGAACTATAGTATTCCTTAGTCCATGTGGGCCATGATCTTGCTATATCAAGATTGTATCTAAAAGACTAGCCAAATATATTTTAGGTTCCTAGGCTATGTACAACTATCCAAGATTTATGCAGTGCATAGTTGATGTAAGACTAAATATACACCCACACAATTTCTCAAAATTAGCATCCAAGGGTGTGATCATGAATTCAAATTAAGGAGGTGTCATTTGGCTGGGCGAAGGCATAGAATATATGGGAAAAGCCAATAGACGATTGAGGGGGAGGAGGAGTGGTAATAGGTATGCCAATAGCTGGCTTTGATCACCACGAGTGGGAGAACCGATGTTGGCTTCAATGGAGTAGAGGGAACAGAGGGGCTTGCGGATGGTGCAATATTGTAAGTTGCCACATGGCAGGTAGGAGGAGAAAGATGGGGGTGGCTAAAAGGGAGAAGGCTACTTACTCATAAGCCACGACGGGAGAGAGTGTACATCCCTTAGTTAAATTATGTATGACTAAATTGAGATATCCAAATATGAATTTCAGTGTGCTAAGAATTAATTCAAGAAGCAACACTAAGCACTTCGTTGTGGGTCACTTAATATCTTTCTTTCTTTTCCTTTCTGTTTCATGCGAAAGAAACATTCACCTTCCTTCATGTGAAACCACTACTGAATCACCCATCACACAAATCTCAAAGCACTCCGAGCTCAATCATTCATCTTGTTGGGGGTATTTTAGTATTAACCAAAGACGTGAGATTGGCCAAAGATGTAAGATATTACCCACCACAACAAGATGAAAAGAGTATTTATGCTCCGAGTTATGTGGATCTGATGAGAGGCATTAATGCCTCTCCCCTCTTGCCCATTTTCTCTCATGGGCATCGCAACAGGACAAAAAAATAATAATATAAGAAGACAGCCATGGAGAGGAGGTGGTTATATAAAATAATAAAGATATTAATGCCTACTTCCTCACGTCTCATCATCCCATGGGCTAAGGGCCACAGAAAGAAAAGGTGGAGGAGAGAGCAAAGGTGGTGGCCATAGGAAAAGGAGAGAAAATATGATCTCACTTGCCTCAGTCAGAATCGAATCTCACTTTGGCCATGCCGAAGTCCTCATGCTCCACAGTCCGAAGCCCTCTCATTTGTTGATCTATCTTTCATGGCCCGTCACATCTTCCCATTAATTAATAACAGTAGTCATGAGAAGGGTGAGCTTTCTACACCCGCCAGCAGCTCCCCTATTAGCCTATGCCATAAATATGGACGGCTCCCCATGTGCTATGAAATGATATTGCTAGGCATAATTCTCAAAGACATTAATGGGACACAGGATTCTGGATAGTCCCATACTCTCGTGGCTCCGACTCCTCATATATAAAAGGTAAACAGGGGATCCCAAAAAGGTGCGCCTCCTCTCCCTCTCGCAAATGCTCTTTCCCACCTGTTGTGCATGAATTTGACTTGAGCGTCGGAGGGTCTCGGTAGGAGCCACCTCCGGAGGGACTTTTGTTGCAGGTCTTGCCATCATCAACCCACCGAACATCACCTCAGTCCAACACCTCTAGCTCCGGACATATTTTTGCATCAATAGATTGGCGCTAGAAGGAGGGTCGGGCTCCCTCGCGCTGGTGCTGGGTGCCCGCGCGACTGCCCGCTTTTGGGGAAAATGCATAACCTATCATAGTTTTGCCGAGGAGAGCATCTTCAAGATGTTTTAACCCAAGAAGTGCTCCTCAGCAAAAGCTTTGTCCAAAGATTAAACTTTGCGCTAGCCACTGGAGGCATCCCCCGCAACCTACTTCGACCAATTTCTAGAAGGAACAAGGCAGTTCATGCCATGCAATTATCGAGTCTCGCCCCATTACACCCTGCTCATATTTAGGCCGCCTATTCAAGCTTCGGCCTCTAATTAATAGCTCAATGTGGTTCCTCCCCACGTCTTGTGAGAAGACACTACTTATCTGACTTAAAAACTGGAAAGTCAAGCGCGGCTATCAAGAATATTTCAAGAGGGATCCCCATGGGAGGTAGGGGTAGCCCCTCCTTGATGCTCTGTTTATAGTTTCTTATCAGATGGTGGCATCAAATAGCTTCTCAAGCAAAAATAAGCTCGACATCAAGCGGACCTAAGCCCACTATCTCTCCCTTCATGTGCCCCATCGAGGCAAGTGCAACCAAGATGAATTTCTCACGCTTTTGCACATATTGCTGGCCGATCCTCTTTTGGCCATGTTAAAATTAGACCTATTGGGATAAACCGACCGACCTCCATAAATCGACCAATCTCCAGCACAGACCGACCGATATCCGACTCTGGTCCTACAAACAGATGATCTTGAAAGTGACTACCGATCGAATACTGACCAAGCAGGCCGACACTACTTTCAACTGCCCAACCGAACACATCGCACTGATTCAAGATCAGTAGGTGGCCGATGTTCGGGTACCACAGACAGCAGACTACTTCAACCGTCGGTATTTCAGAGTTACTAATCGACGGACGACTCCCAACGCATAGTCGGCCGATTCACTCAACTTATCATAACCGTCTCGGATAGTTATCCCTCAAATATCGCGACGTAATTCATGAAAATTAATAACCTACCATGAGATTACAGTCCAATGATTCTACGTCATGAAATGCGGGACCATATCCAACGGTTACAACTATCTTCTCTATAAAAGGGGGGTAAGGCAACAGCATCGAAAATCACTTTCGAGCTGAGCTCTGCCACCTTTCTCATTCAAAATACTGTTGCCCAGTCTCTCTCTCTAACTTAAACATCGGAGGATCCCTGTTGGACACAACTCCGGTCAGTGTGGATGTTGTTTTGCAAGTTCTCGTTTTCGACGACAAGCGACGAGGGAGTTGGCCGTAACAGATTGACGCGCCAGGAAGAAAAAAGATAACTCATAATGATGAAAATCATAGCTCAACGTCAACAGCAACTGGATCGGCAAGGCACTCTCCCATCGAAAAGTGGCTCCTCCCCTGCCTCTGGTAGCAGAGCCCAGTTTCTCACGACCCGTGGTTACCACGGACACCCAAATTACTACGATCGTGTAGCAAATGAATATTTTTACAGAGGCGGTCAGAAGCCTCCAGCAGCAGCAGACCCATCCACCACAGCCACCGATGGAGCAACTGGTGGCGCATTCGGTGCCATCTAGGCACAGCCGCCGTCATCCACGGCGATCACCGTCTCCTTCTTCGGAGCGACCATCTCGACTTTCCCACCGAGATGAACAACGACATTCTCGACACTCTCGACGTGCCACTCATCGTTCCCGATGTTCCCCACTCTTTTCTATCTCAATAGTATTAGGAAGGGGAAACGACTGCGAACGCCCTCCGTATCTCCTTCAAACTCGTCGGGTGGTTCTACCTCTGGAGTTTTTCAACGGCGATTCGATGATTATGAACGTAAATTTTTAGAAGATCAATCGTCAATTCGCTCAGCTTCAAGTGGAAGGTCGGAAGTCCTCCAACGACTATGACTTTCACACCATCCAGTCGCTTTCTCGGCACATCTTAGACCAACCGATCTCATCTTGGTTCAAGATGCCTCAGGTAGAGCCATACAACGGATCCATCGACCCGATCGACCACCTTGAGAGTTACAAGGCTCTCATGACAATCCAAGGGGCAACCGATGCCCTTCTATGCATCGACTTTCTGGCCACACTTTGGAAAGCTGCTCGAGCCTGGTACTTCGAGCTTCGGTCAGAAAGCATCCACTCTTTCAAACAGCTGGAACATTCCTTCGTGGCCCACTTCAGCACCAGTCGAAGGCCGTCACGAACCTCGGATAGTCTCTTCTCGATCAAACAAGGAGAGACCGAAACACTCTAGGATTTTGTAACCCGATTCAACGTGGCCACACTTGAGGTCAAGAACCTCAATGAAGACATGGCCATATCGGCCATGAAAAGAGGTCTGAAGGGGTCTCGATTCACGTATTCACTGGACAAAACTCTCCCTCCGATGTATGCTGAACTCTTGGAGCGCACGTATAAGTACATACGCGCGGATGAAAGAGCCTTTGACTGGTGCCAAACCGACAATAGCCATGGATAAATCATTAATGAGGGCGGTTCCCACTTGCTCTATAATGACGCCATCTTCCAGCCCTTAGAAAATCAAAAGGCCAAGCACAGTTTCCTAGAACATCATGAGGGACAAAAAGAAGGAAACTCTAGGACTTTCTCTCCCTCTCTCCAAGCTCCCCACATGCCATGAGGCAGCATAGCTAGACACAACTTTCGAAGAATATTTAATGAAAAATAAAATATCTGTGACTACTCATGTTCTCCCACGGCTCCGACCTCCATATATAAATAAAAATAAAGCATCGACCCGTCGGATGTCGCCTTGCTCCAGCATTCTTACCTCAGTCGTGCCCCTAGCCGCTGGTCTGGATATAACACCCTGACATCAGATATTGATCCAAGGGATGCCATGACTCAATCTTCATCTCCAAAGATCTTAGATCGATCCTTACTCTTAATCATATGTCACCTCAGTAACTATAATAAAATATTTCATGAAAATAAACCCCTTGTGGTCCTACTAAACCATGGCATTTCATGATAGGTTGTGCCCCTCTAAAGCTGTCTGTAAGCGGCTCTAAGTTCTCTTACATGCCCAGCTCCAGTCGGTGCCAAGGCCATCTAAGCACAATCATTTATGCACCAAAGAAAGAAGGAAATAGGTGACTTAGAAGAAGAGAAGCTGGTCCAAATGATCCACAACTTTATTGAATTAGATGCATCATCAATATCTGCCCCCATCCCGTCTTTCTGTCGGCATCAGAACAATAGATGATCTTGTTCCCCCAAGTGCCCATACACATTTCCACATCGAGCTTCGTCGGATTGGCGGCACCCAGGACCCTCAGAAATCAAAATAGATGATCTTGGCACATCTTCAGCAAATTTGTGATACTTCCTTCACCCGATCTAGTTATGACTCGGACTTGGGAGTAGGAGGGCTAATGTTGGAGGTATTCTAGTATTGACTGAAGACGTGAGATTGGTCGAAGATGTAAGATGGATTCCAGCTACAGCCGCATTACCCACCACAACAAGACGAAAAGAGTATTTATGCTTCGGGTCAGGTGGATCTGATGAGAGGCATTAATGCCTCTCCCTCTCTTGCCGGATCACGTGGATCTGATAAGAGGCATTAATGCCTCTCCCTCTCTTGCCTATTTCCTCTCATCGACATCACAACAGGATAAAAATAATAATAATAATATAAGAAGACAGTCATGGAAAGGAGGTGGTTATATAAAAATAATAAAGGCATTAATGCCTTCTTTCCTCACGTCTTATCGTCCCATGGGCTAAGGGCCACACAACAAGATAGAAAGAAAAAGTGGAGAAGAAAGCAAAGGTGGTAGCCATAGGGGGAGGAGAGAAAATATGCTCTCACTTGCCCCTATTAGAATCGAACCTCACTTTGGTCATGCCGAAGTCCTCGATCATGCTCCACAGTCTGAAGCCCTCTCATTTGTCGATCTATCTTTTATGGCCCGTCACATCTCTCCATTAATTAATAATAGTAGTTGTTGTGGTCAACTCACTGTCGTCTGTCGTCGGTGAAGAGCATCTGCAGGACAAAATTCTCACAGACTGAAGTTGTGTCCGGCGGAGACTCTTCGATGCTTAAGTTAGAGAGGGGCTTGATGAACAGCTAATAAGAATGTTGAGAGTGGCAGAGTTTTGGCCCAGAATTATCTTATCCGTGCTGCTCATCTACCTCCCTTTTTATAGATAATTCTGATGTAACCGTCGAGCATGTGATTCTACTTTTTATAGCGCTAGATTATCGGATCATAATCGTGGAGTTAGTGAGCTGTTTATTTCATTAATGGTCATAACATGTAGTCGATAATCATTCATCATGGTTAGGATATGTTGAGCAAATTGGCCGACTATATGTCGGTAATACTGATAAGTCGGTAAAGATAAGTCGGTAGAAGATCTGAATGTGTATCGGCTAGTAATTCTGATATGCTGATGGTCTTCGGTCGGAGGTTGATCAAATCATTTATTGTTGATCGATAATAGCCGACTGTCGGTCGGTCAATCGATTATGAGTCGGAATAATATGTTCATTCGACCGATGTAGAGTTGAGTTGGGGTCGGTTGATTTGCCCCAACAGTTGCCCCTACTCTCAAGTCCAAGGTGGTCCAACGTGTATATCATCATGTGATTTATCATGTTGGACAAAGAGAGTCGTCATGTACTATTTCAAGTCCCGACTCAACTGTTGTCCTTTATAGATTTTTTGAAATACGAGAATACTTCGATTGTTTTATCATTTTGGTGGCTGTAAAATCATTATTGGACTGTCATGTCGACAGGATAATTCGATATCGGACTCCTTTCAAGAAGATAATTCAGCACCAAATGATACAATTTTGACTAGTAAATTTTGGCCACGTGTTCGAATGTTATTGGATCAGAGCTGTTCATGTGGATGACGGTGAGGTGGCACGATCAGGAGCATGTGCATCGAACCGTCCGATCAATGGTCGGTCTGGATGTTGCCACGTATCGTCATCTGATGAGACTTCAATTTGATCGCTTCCATCCTGATCGTTGAGGAATCCTATATATATAGGATCACTTTTGGCCAAACTTTTACTTTACATTTTGTCTTCATCCTCTGCTGCAGAAATTCTGTCGGAAGGTCGCCCCAGCACCAGAAGACTCCAGGGTTTCTTTTTCACCTTTTTATTTTTAGCTTTCAAGTTAAGTGTTTTTGTCCTTCTTTCTTGGGTCTATCTCCATTTTGGTTCTCTCTAGTTTTTTTTCCATGGCTAGGACTTCTTCTTCTCGGGATAGTCGGTTGGAGAATCCGACCGACGACTCTCCATCAGGTCTGAAAATAGAGATTTCTTCACTATCTGAACCCAATGTTGAATGGCTTCGGGAGCAGTATCGTATCCTAGAGCAGTATCAACTCTTTGCACCTGGCACCGATGGTCGAGTGAACTCCTCTCTTTCGGGCCAGGTGGCCTTCTATGTCGAAGACCTTCAGGCGGATCTTCGATTTTCGATCCTAGAGTTGGTTTGAAATTTGCTTGACTATTATGGTCTTTGCCCTGCTTAGCTGGCACCAAACTTGGTCTGGCTTATAATTAGCTTTGCTTTGTTGTGTCGGTTAATACCGACCGAACCTCGTCCTTCTCTTTTCTGCACCTTCTTTGTTCTCTGTCTCCATCCTAAGGTCAAGAGTTGGTGGTTCTTCAATCCAAGAAAAGATCTTTCCTTCATCACCAATCTTTCATCATCTATTCACGGATGGAAGAACTAATTTTTTTTTATTGCTTATTCTCTTCCCTGAGGCTTCCCTTCGTGCTGGGGTGATTCAAGAACCGGCCCCAACGAGAATAGTCGGTGGAGGTCGATGATCGAAAAGACTTCCATCGATTAAAGGACATGGTGGTCCCACCGCACAGAGAGCTGATGATCGAACAAGCTCTCTACGATGCCGACCTTAGTTTGGTCACCACTTTAGGTATAGTATAGTCAATCATTTTATTTTTCTTTGTCTGTTTCTGAATTATACTGACTTTTT
>KE504839.1:577383-590266 GCA_000441515.1 Elaeis oleifera
TCTACGATGCCGACCTTAGTTGGTCACCACTTTAGGTATAGTATAGTCAATCATTTTTATTTTTCTTTGTCTGTTTCTGAATTATACTGACTTTTTTGTTTCGATTGTAGCTATGCAGCCGAGGGTGTGAGTATCGACCGTCGATATTCGCCAGCATACTGCCAGGAAGAGAGCAGCAGCATCTGAAGTTGGACCCTCCCGACCATCGAAGAAGGGTCAGGCTTCTACTTTACCAGCAAGAAAATCTGACATACCATCAGCATCAATTTCTAAGCCAATTTTGGTGCTGTCGGCCCCGACAGTGCTCCTTGAAGTATCGTCCATTGAGGTGGGGTGGTAGATGAAGACGAAGCTGTCGTAGCACCATCGACAGCTCCACCAATTGAGGTTCGGGCTGAGGTGAAAGTTGAGGTCGAGTCGAAACAATCAACGGCTGCGTCGATGGTTCCTCCAGTGGAACCCTCCTGGGCGCAGTCGAGCTCTAACTTCTACGTATTTTCAAGTGTGGGGCTGCCGATAGGAGACTGAGGGAAGGCACCAGCAACTTCAACAGACGATGGGTCATCGACGGATCACACTGTTTATTTTGACATCAGAGTTTCTGAAGATGAGTCGGCCTTGGTCAATCTGGCATTGGCCAAGCGACTCATCGAAGTTGCTCTTCTTCCAGCTGATCAGGAGAACATAAAGAACAGAACCATTGCTGAGATGTTTTCCTCTTTCTACCGTTGATACTCGGGATAAGTTTTCTTTGCATATTTTTTTTTAATAATTTGATCCGACTTATCTTCTGCTTGCAGTTGGCACATGATATGTTCGACTTGGAGGTCGGCTATTGGAAGGTTGCCGACTTTCGTCGGACATGGATAGATAAAGTGGTAGCTGCCAATATTAAGAAGGTGGCTGCCTGTGAACAACTTCGGACGACGATCGAGTGGGAGGTGAGGCTTCAAAAGGAAGTCTCCTATCTGACCACCGACCTTCAATCTTCTGGAACCGAACTTAGGTCGGCTTGTCAAGATATCTTGTCTTTTGAGTCGAGGATCAAGAGCAAGAAGCATTCTATCCACCGATTTCGATGAGAATGGGATGGTTGTATTGAAGTACTCGAAGCCGAATGTGGAAGACATCGGGCCATCCTGAAAAGGTTGGCACTGACTGATGATGAATCGATTTTCACAAAAGCTGATGCAGAGCTGGCGAGAGCGAAAGCAGAGTCGGCAAGGAAGACTCTGAGCCATGCCATCAAGAATTTCAAAAATTTAGCAGAGTTCAAGGAAGAGATCTTCGAAGGCGGATTCGCCTCTTACTACGTCGGGTACGAGGATGGTCGAGATGTAGTCGGAAAGTTGTACCCAATCTTGACTTGAGCAGCATTATCCCTTTCGTCCAGGAAGATGGAGCTACTGAAGAAGCTGCACCAACCGAAGATGGAGCACCGACAGCATCAAAAGTTGTTCAAGTCTCCGATGCTATACCGGAGCAAAGAGATGGAGATGGTGACTGATGATCGGTGTAATTTTTATTTCTTTTGTACTTAAAATTTTATAATGGAACTTCGATCTAATTTGTAACTTCTTTTCAATGAATGAATGAAAAAAAATTCAAGTATAGACTCTCTTTGTATATCTGCAAAGTCATAGAATTATTTTTAATTATCAAATATCGATCGATAAGTCGAACATCTGATAATAATTATAGGATTCATTCATTAATCAAACATCCATTGACGTACTTAAGTATTAGGATAAGCGATAATAAACTGAATATCCTTTGTCTGATCTTAGTCGGATTTAGTACGTCAGGTTATTTGATAATCGATGGTAAGTCGAATATCCTTCGATCGATCGTAGTCGAGTAAGTATAGTCCAATTTGATTTAAATCATATTGGCATAGCATTCCGCTTAGTTAAAACTAAGTCGGCATAATAGTTGTTCGACTAGGATCGGCTTTTACAGTGAAAAGTTGAAATATGTTCAGTACCGAGATACAGTCGGTATTATGACTTTTACAGTGAAAGCCAAAATATAATCGATGCATCGATTTTTACAGTAAAAAATCAAAATATAGTCGATAGGAATTGACCATCCATCTGTCGGTCTATTACCACTTTGTAGTTTACTGAAACTTGTGATTCTGAAATTCAATGTTTCATTCTAAATAATGTATACATAGACAATTTTATTGATAATATATTTTTAAGTTGTCAGTATTTAATGTTCGAGGGATGGTTACTCCCTTTAGAGTTTCTAACCGATATGCATTCAGTCTAAGTGTTTCGGTTATCCTGTAAGGTCCTTCCCAGTTCAGAGATAATTTTTTCTGATCAAGAAGTCTTGAGACTTCTGCTTTCCTTAGGACCAGATCTCTAGGATGGAAGACCTTCGGTTTAACTTTTGTATTATTTTATCGGGCTACCTTTTGTCGATAGGCTGCCATGCGAATTTGAGCTTACTGTCAGACTTCTGAAAGTAGATCTAAATCGGCTCTCTGATATTCTAAGCTGTTTGGTTCACTGTATTGCTCTACTCTTGCTGATGGTAATCCGATCTCAAGTGGGATCATCACTTCTGTTCCATAAGCTAGATTAAATGGCGATTCTTCTGTTGGTATGCGAAGAGTCGTTCGGTATATCCATAAGATCGGATATAGTTCTTCCATCCAAAGATTTTTAGCTTCATTCAGTCTGATTTTGAGTCCATACAGAATCGTTCGGTTGGTTACCTCCACCTCTCCACTGGATTATGGATGGCCGACTAATGTGAGTTTGTACGTAATATAAAACTTTACATATAATTCTTTAAAATTTTGATTGTTGAATTACCGACCATTGTCAGTGATGATGGTGTGTGGTAAACCAAATCTGTAAATAATTAATTTTGAATGAAGTCTTCTATCTTGCTCTCAGTGATTTGTGCCAGAAGTTCAACTTCCACCCACTTGGTGAAGTAATCGATGGTGACCACTATAAACTTTCTCTGACCAGATACCAGAGGGAAGAATCAAGTATGTCAATCTTCCATTGTGTGAAGGGTCATGGCACAACAATTAATGTCAACTGACTTGCTGGTTGGTTTTGTATATTTGCATATCTCTGACATGGTTTACACATTCGGATAAGTTCAGCTGCATCTTTCTTCATGGTGGGCCAATAGTATCCTTGTTGTTGGATCTTGTAAGCTAGAAATTTACCCCCCAAGTGATTTTCACAAATCTCTTCGTGGATCTCCCTGAGTTTATAGTCGGCATCTGTTGGTCACAAACACTTTAGTAAGGGAAGAGAGAATGACCTTTTGTACAGATGACCATTCATTAAAATATATTAAGAGGCTGTCCATCTGAGTCGTTTGGCTTCTGAGAGTTTTGTAGGGAGGATTCCATCAGTCATGTACTGGACAATCGATCCATCCAGCTTGGTTTATTAGTGATTTGTAGCACTTCTTCGACTTTATCAATACTCGACTGATCAAGGCATTCGATGAATATCTGACCCAGCAAGTTGAAAGAAAAATTTGTGAGTCACGAAAGTACGTCGGTTCGAGTATTTTCTATCCTTGGAATGTGAAAGATTTTAAAATACTTTAATATTGAAGTTAGATCTTTCACCTTCTGAAGATACTTCATCATAATAGGATCTCGGACTTCAAACTTGCCCTTAACTTGTCTAACAATCAATTGTGAGTCGGTGAAGACCTTCAGACTATCGATATTAAGCTCCTTGGTAATTTTAAGCCAGCTAATAGTGCTTCATATTCGGCTTGGTTATTCGAAGCTTTGAAATTGAATCGAAGAAAATATTCTGTTATAACCCATTCGAAATTTGTGAGGATGAGACCAGCTCCATTGTCTTGTGATTAGATGCTCCATCAATATGTAGCACCGATATCGATGTTAAGTCGGATTTGGGAGTCGTGGCCTGTTTATTTGTCATCGACTTCATCCTCGGATTTATTATCTGGTATTGTATATTTGGCGACGAAGTCAGCTAAAACTTGTACCTTTATTAATGGACGTGGACAATATTGTATATCAAATTCGTCGAGCTTTATTACCCATTTTGTCATTCGACCTGACGTATCAGGTCAGTGTAAAATTGCTTTCAATGACAGATTTGTCAAGACGATAATAGAGTGTGCTTAGAAGTATGGATGAAGTAGTTATGATGATATGATCAGAGCGTAGATCATCTTCTCCACTCTTGAATATCTCACTTCAGCATTGTGAAGCACCTTGCTAGTATAGTAGATTGGTCATTGAATTCGATTTTCATCCTCTTGAAAAAGTACCGAACTAACTGCTTCCATTGATGTCGTCAAGTAGAGATACAAAGTTTTCTGACCTTTGGTTTATAAGCAGCGGTGGAGATGTCAAATATCTTTTAGATCTTTGAAGGATTGTCAACACTCGTCTGACCATATGAAGTCATTTGATTTCAAGATCTTGAAGAAAGGCAAGCATCTTTTGCCGACCTTGATATAATTGACTGAGTGCGGTGATCCTTCCATTGAGCTGCTGTATCTCTTTTTTAGAACTAAGATGCTTCATGTTGGGATTGGCTTCAATTTTTTTGGGATTGGCCTCAATTTCTCGTTGGGACATAAGAAATCCAAGAAACTTTTCAGAAGTTACTCCGAACGCATATTTTGTCGGGTTTGGCTTCATCTGATGTCGTCGAAGTGTGCTGAAGGCTTCTTCTAGGTCCCGAATATCGTCAGTAGTTTGAAAATTTTTTATCAGCATGTCGTCCACATACACTTCCATATTTCATCCGATCTATGTCTTGAAGATTTTGTTGACAAGCCGTTAGTAAGTGGCTCCAGTATTTTTTAAACTGAAAAGTATTACTTTATAGTAGTAGATGTCTTTGTCGGTTACGAAGGCTGTATGCTCCTCATCTTCGAGTGCCGTTCGAATCTAATTGTAGCATGCAAAAGCGTCTATGAAACTTAAGAGTCAATGATCCGAAGTCGCATCAACTAGTTAATCAATCTTCGATAAAAAAATTATCTTTCGAACAAGCTTCGTTCATATTTGTATTGTCGATGCAGATTCTCTATTTTCTATTGGCCTTTCTCACTACCACTACATTTGTAAGCCAATCGGGATAAGTAGCTTCTCTGATAAAGCCAGCCGTGAGGAGCTTCTTGACCTCTTCGTCGATGATCTTCTGTCTTTCAGGAGCAAAAGGTCTTTCTTTTATCTCACCGGCTTAATCTTTAGATCAATATTTAGCCGATGGGTTATTACTTTCAGATAAATGTCGGATATTTCAATAGCCGACCAAGTAGAAATATCGACATTTGTCCTGAGTAGATTTATTAGTTGCTGCCACTCCGGATCAGACAGCTGCGATCCAATTTGGACCGTCTTTCAAAATCTTCTTCTTTTAATGGGACGGAAACCAGTTGTTCGGCTAGTTTATCTCTCTGTTCATTTTCTCTTTGATCCAATTTATCGACAGACAAAGAGCCTTCGAGTTGATTATTTTATATGAAAACTAGGAAGCAGCATCGGATAAATTGTTGATCTCCACGCATCTCTTCGACTTCATTTTTTATCGAAAATCGGACTAGTATATGATAAGTCGAGACTATTGCTCTCAAAGCATTCAGACCAGATCATCTAAGTATAGCATTATAAGTCGAGGAAACTCGAACAACCGTGAATGTCACGAGAACAATACTCTATTGTGGTTCATTTCCTATGGTTAATGAGAGAGTAATTTCTCCTTCCACAGTGACTGCATCTCCTATGAAATCGATCAATGATATCGAGACTCTTCTAAGTTAATCAGTCGGTAGTCGCATTCGAGAAAAAATCGAGTAAATAAAATATCCGTAGAGCTTCTATTATCCACTAAATTTTTTTACATCATAATTAGCTATCGTTGCCGAAACAACGACAGCATCATTATGGAGAGTTTAAATTCTCCGAACATCTTCTAAAAAGTAAATTACATTGTCGAGTCGTCGTTTCTTCACCGACTTTTCTACGAAAGTTGCCCCCAAGTTTGGTCACTCGAAAATTATGTTGATCACTCCTACAGTCGGCCGATTGTTGATAGTCTCTTCAGTTTGTGGCTGAGATTGTCGGACAGCAGGAGGTTGAGTCGGTTGATCCCTTCGAAACTTTTCGAGATAGCTTCGTCGGATCAGAACTTCTATCTCATCCCTAAGCTGGATGTACAATTCGATATCATGACCGTGATCACGATGAAACTGACAGTACTTCTTCTTGTCTCGACTCCTCATTGGTGCTTTCATTGGTGGGGGTGTCGTAAGTACTCCTCTCCTTCGATCTCCATCAGGATCTGTGCACGGAGAGTGGAGAGAGGAGTGTAGGAGTCATACCTGCCATAGTTGTTCGGCTTCAGATTCCGTCATCGAGGTGAAGCTCTTTTGTTGACAGTTGGCCTACTTGATTCGATCGGAGCTTCACTTTTTTTTTATTTCTTCTTCTGACCTTTTTCATCTGTTTGGCATCGGTCAGAAGCAGCTTTATCCATGCGAATGTACTTATACACGCACTCCAGAAGTTTAGCATAGGTCCAGAGGAGAGTTTTGTCAAAAGAATAAGTAAATCTGGATCCTCTCAAACCCTTTTCATGGCCGATATAGCCATGTCTCCGTCGAGGTCCCTGACCTTAAGCATGGCTGTATTAAACGAGCCATAAAATCTCTCAATGTCTCTGTCTCACCTTGCTTGATTAAGAAGAGACTGTCGAATGTCCGTGACGGCCTTCGACTTGTGCTAAAGTGGGCCACGAAAGAATGCTCAAGCTGCTCGAAAGAGTTAATGCTCTCCGACTGAAGTCCGAAATATCAAGTTCGAGTAGCCTTCCGAAGAGTTGCCGGAAAACTAATGCATAAGAGGGCATCAGTTGCCCTCTGGATCATCATGAGAGCCTTATAGCTCTTTAAGTGGTCGATCAGATCGGTGGAACCATCGTATGACTCCATCTGTGGCATCTTGAATAAAGAGAGAATCAGTTCATTCAAGATACGTCGAGAGAGAGGCTGGGCAGTGTGGAAGTCGTAGTTATTGGAAGACTTTCGATCTTTCACTTAAACTCGGACGAGCTAACATTCAATTTCTCGAAACTTACGTTCATAATCGTCAAGCCATTGTTGTTGAAAACTACGAGGGTGGAACCCCATGAAGAGCTCGAAGAAGGAGAAGCAGAAGGTGTCCACGACCGTTTTCTCTTCTTGATATTGTGTGCACGAGAAGGAGAAGGAGAACCCGCAAATGATGGGTGGCACGGTGAGAGTACCGAGAATGTAGTTGTTCATCTCGGTAGGAGTGTCGAGACGATCGCTCTGAAGATGAGGAGGATGAGCATCGCGAAGGACGGCGGCTGTGCCTAGACGGCACTGACTAAGCCATCGGTTGCTCCACTGGCAGCTGCTGCTGCTGGATTTGCTGTTGTTAGAGGCTTGGAACCACCTCCGTCAAAACTTTATTGCTGCATGAGTGCAGCAATCTGTGCATCCGTGGTGACCATGGAATGCGAGAAACTGGGTTCTACCATTGGAGGTGGGGGAGGAACGTCTTTCCGATGAAAGACTGTCTCATCGATCCAGTCGAATGCTGAGCTCTGGTTCTCGACATGGTTAACTGTAGTTTTCTCCTTTCTGACGCACCAATCTGTTGCGGCTAACTCCCTATCGCTTGTCACCGGTGAAGAGTACCTGCAAGACAAAGTCCTCACAGATTGGAGTTGTGTCCGATGGGGACCCTTCGATGCTTAAGTCAGAGACGGGGTTGGTGAACAGCTAATAAGAATATTGAGAGTGGCAAAGTTTTGACCCAGAATTGCCTTATCTGTGCTTCTCATTTACCTCTCCTTTTATAGATGATTCTGATGTAATCGTAGAGCATATGATCACACTTTTTATGGTGCTAGATTATCAGGCCATAATCGTGGAGTTAGTGGACTGTTTATTCCCATTAATGGCCGTAATACGTAGTCGATAATCGTTCATCATAGTTAGGGTATGTTGAGCAGATAAGTCGATTATATATCGGTAATACTGATAAGTCGGTAAAGATAAGTTGGTAGAAGATCCGAATGTACATCGACTGATAACTCTGATATGCCGATGGTCTTCGATCGGAGGTTGATCAAGTCATTTGTTGTTGGTCGATAATAGCCGACTATCGATTGGTCAACCGATTATGAGTCGGAGTAATATATTCATTCGGCCGATGTAGAGTCGGAGTCGAGGGTCGGTTGATTTGCCTCAATAGTAGTCATGAGAAGGGTGAGCTTTTCACACCTTTTAGCAGCCCCCTGTCAGTCTATGCCATAAATATGGATGGCTCGCTACGTGCTATGAAATGATGTTGCTAGTCACAATTCTCAAAGACATTAATGGGAGACAGGATTCTTGATAGTCCCATACTCTCTTGTGGCTCCGGCTTCCTACGTATAAAAGGTAAACAGAAGACCTCAAAAGATACGCCTTTCTTCCTCTCGCAACACTCTTTCCCATCTATTGCGCATGAATCTAACTTGAGCGTCGGAGGATTTCCGTCGGATCCATCTCCGGTGGAACCTTTTTTATAGATCCGACCACCGTCGATCTACTAGACATCGTCTCGCTCCAGCACCTCCAGTCCAAATAGATTTTTGCATCAACATATCTATTGACATAAATCTCAAAGCAAGCAATTGATGATCCAACGGTGGATCTGTGTCAAGGAAGGTGAACCTTTCTTTAGCACAAAAGGCACACCCTTGTCCCGGTATTGCATGGTTAACTTTTGTGATCAATTAATTATCACCAAACATTTACATTAACAAAAAAATCACCAAACATAGTACGGATGGATGGCATCACCACCTGTTGTTTATGGCAAGGGGCCGAGTCTGACGTTAAAGCGTGTCAACGCGTGTCAACCTTTTCTTCGTGCCTCTATTTCCCAGTATGCGTGTTTCACATTGTTAGACTCAGCTTGGATGTCGGGCTCGTCTGAGAGGAGAGGAGACGCACGCAGGCATAGAGTAGGGTGTAAGATTAGAACCCTACAGAATTTTTAAAGGATCGCAACTCAATTTCCAAGCACAAATCACAAGTTTGTTTTTTATTTATTTTATTTTTTGGTACAACCCAGGTTCTTTTATTAAATAGACTGAAACAAGGATACGCATGAGGTACAGCCAAAATTAAGCAAATCACTACTTATTACATTAAATCGATGGAGAGAGATAAACAATGGCTGAACCAGGAGAGGAAGATGAAGGCCACCGCTCAACTCCGCCATGCAACCCATGCTGCCAACAACAAACGCTACGGATTAGTACTACTAGGTAAGAAAAGGAGTTGCTGCTTATATTAGAAAAAATAGCAGAAATACATAGGATGATACATCTAGAAACTATAAACAAAAGAAAGTCAGGACAAAGAACAAAAAAGCCAGAACATCCCTCAAGAGCTGATCCTACAGCTAAATACTGTGCCATGCACCATTGGTAGCCTCCCCATGATTTATTTTAGAGGCGAATGGCTCTCTATCAAGATGGATGGTTTTCTTCATCGTAATAATATACTGATGCTAGCGGTACCTTCTAATATTCTAAAATTGATCGAGTAAGAAAAATTATTAAATGGACCTGATTTACCATTAACGTGATTTATCTTGGATGAAATTATTAGATGGATTCATCAAGAATGATTTTATCTTAGATCCGTGATGTATCTGATTTATCTAATTATGTCTTGTCCTTGAGATGAATGATATCATTCCTATCCATCATGGTACCGCATTTTGCGGGCTGAGGATCTAAAAACAAATTGTAAAATTGAAAGGGACATTTGTGGCCTTGCAATTGCTTACCTCTGCTAGAGATGCTCCAATCCTTGTCGTATCCGATCGCCCAAAAGAATACCCGCCGAGACCATGCCCCTCCGCGAACTCTATCTTCCCCGTCACCGACCACGGGTCATCGTACCCGATCCAACTCGTCCCCGAGTAAGAATACGCAGACACGGTTACTTCATCGTTCACTTGGGTCGCGTTGTTTCGCTGTTAAAATCCACCACCGCCGAGTACACCAGCACCCCGTCATCCCCCGGTCCGAGCCCTACCGCCGGTGCGCCGATGCCGTGGTCTGCCGGATCCTTTAGCTTCCACGTCCGGCCATATAATGGCAAACCCATCACCACCTTCTTCGGTGGAATCCCAGCCTCCACCCATGACGTCAGTCCGTAGCTCGTGCTCACGTTGCTCTTTGGGTCATACAGCGCCGCGGGCGCCCCGGTCTCCGACGTGTCCCATGAGCCATGGTAGTCGTAGCACATAGCGTTGATCCAGTCCAGACTGACCGCCATCTTGTCGGCAGGATAGGATCTCGGCGTGTCGCCGGGAGGAAGAAGTGCGACGCGAAGTACACGGCTGACGTGAGCAACAGGCTGGGTCGGCCGGTCTCGGCCGCCTCGCGAGCGATCGCGTCGCGCCATTCCATGTAGAGGTCGCCGAGGCTTGCCATTTTCTCGGGGTTCGCCGGGAACTCCCAGTCGAGGTCAAGGCCGTCGAGGTTGTACTCACGGGCGACGGCGATGGTGGATTTAATGAAGGCGGAGCGGGTGGAGCAGTTGGTGGCCATGCTGGCGAAGGTGTCGCCTCCGCCGCCACCGCCGCCGATGGAGAGCATGGCTTTGACTGGGGTTGATGAGCGTGGAGGTGGCCGTGAAGTCGGCGAGGATGTCTGCGTCGGAGGGGTGATGACGAGTTCAAAGGAGGTGTTATCTAGTTCGGCAAAGGCGTAGTAGATGTGGGTGAAGTAGGAGAGGTTGATGGAGGAGGGTGGGGAGGTGGAGTTGTTCCATGAGGGCCAGTAGCCGGCTTTGACGGCCGACGATGGTGGAGGGACGGGGGCCGGGTCTGGGGATCGCGCACAGGATGGAACCGGGACGAGAGGACCAGTAGGCGAAGAGGGGCTTGCAGCCGGTGCAACACTATAAGCTCCTGCCCTGGACATGAAGGGGAAGAAGGAGGCGGTTAGGATGAGGAAAGCTATGAATTCTGAAGCCATGGAGGGAGAAAGGGCGAACTTTTGATGGTAATAGAAGGTGAGGTTGTATATATTATGGGAGGTGGAGCTCCGGTGGTAACGAAGTCTACGCTGGATGAGTTATTCTATTTGGGTGGTGGCTCGCTTGCTGGCTGTATCATAAATTCTCTCCTTCTCTTGTTTAATGAAGCTTGTTGGAGTTGAATTTTAGTGGGAACGAGGTAAGAGGGAGTTGGTCAGTTTTTGGGTCTCATGTTTGGAGTTGAACGTTGGTGATGATTGCTTATAATGATGTTTGTTACCTCCGGCTAGCTCTCCTCGAATCTACCGGCGACGGGGATGTTTGGTCTCATTTTGGGCTTGGAATTATCACTAAATGTTCATCGAAACACTACTGTTCATGCTGTGCAGGATTTTACGTTTAGGAGTTGATATGTCTGACTTTTGTTTGCTGTTGACTATTGCTTTCTGAACTTAAATTTCGTCCACCTTCCCCTGGTCAATAGACGCCATTTTTGAAAAGTAATTTTGCAGCATTACAATTTGATGTCCAGCTTCGCCCAATCGACTTCTAGAGCACATCCTTTTCCGTTAATGACAAATCTCCTCAGTCCTCATTTATACTTTTCTTTGATCTTATCTGGAGAGCAAGCCTCTAATTTAATACAAGCTAGCAATTGACCTGCGCTACGATGGGGCTTTAATTTAGCGATATCAAAATATACGTAATAAAAGCATCATAGTAATAAAATTATCTTAATCATTTTTTTCCTACAAATATATAAGAATAATATTTTTATTAGAATATATATAGACTAATTTTAAACCAGCGCATTGCACGCGGGTTCTAAAATTAAGTTTTTATAAATAATTATTTATAATTAAAAAATATCATCCATTCGAAATGTTGTATTAATTGATATTCTCAACTGTACATATGAATGGGCTTCATACTTTAATAATATAATATTAATATTTAATATTTTTATTAAGTATTAAAATTATTTGGAAGAAGAGCTTAGAAACGAGGTTTATAGAATGTTAAAAAAATATTTATAAATCAAAAAATATCATCCATCCGAAATGTTAGTATTGATTGATATTCTCAACCGTATATATGAATAAATTTATATTTAATAATATAATATTGGTATTTAATATTTTTATTAAGCATTAAAAATTATTTAGAAGAAGAATTTGGAAACGTGGCCTATATGGAATATTAATTTGTCTCCAGGTGGCATTTATAGATAAGAAATAGTTACTTATGTGGATAGTCCTTGTTGCGGATAAGGGCTCAGTTCATCATGTGAGGTATTGTCCGCTCTAGCCCATGGACTTCACAGTTTTGTCCTTTAAAAGATGCCTCACGTGGAAAAATTTTTTCTCCTTATAAGCGCGAGTCCCCCTTGACTCACAATCGATGTGGGATTATTGGTGCCCTCCATATTATTAGAACCACAACAGAGCCCTTCAATCAAAGGAGACTCCGATGTGTACAATCCGAGGAGCCCCACAGTCAGTCGAGACGGATCTTAGTCTCAGAAAATCGAGGCGGACCTCGACCCCTACCTGACGCGCCATTGATGCAGACAAGAGCTCGGCCCGTCACATGAGGTATTGTCAGTTCTGGCCCATGGGCCTCACGATTTTGCCCTTTAAAGACGTCTCATGTGAGAAAATTTTTCCTCCTTATAAGCGTGAGTCTTCCTTGACTCACAACTGATGTAGGACTATTGGTGCCCTCCACATTATTAGAACCACAATAGAGCCCTCAAGTCAAAGGAGATTCCGATGTATACAGTTCGAAGAGCCCCACAGTCAGTCGAAGCGGACCTCAATCTCAGAAAATCGAGGCGGACCTC
>KE504839.1:591376-609023 GCA_000441515.1 Elaeis oleifera
ATATATATTAGATTATAAATGTAAAATCAGATAAATAGAAAAGAAATGTTAATGGAAGAAATAGCACAAATAAAGATACAGTATTCGTTTAAGCTGCATATCATCCTTTACGGATTTTTTCATGATAGGCATCAGGAATATATATATCTCTGCCCATAGCATGGGAAGATGTAGCTGATGATGCAATCAAAGAAGTACCATAATAATGCCAATGCTTATTGTAACTTTCTTGATGATAAATACAAGCAGATGTAGTGAAAAAAAGGATGATGGTCAAAGTACATAACATAATCATTGTCAGCATTATTTTATAAGATACACCATTATTTCAACTATCGCATTTGTCATGTCTGATCCATAGATGTAAAGTTTATTGGCCATGCGCCTTATTTTGAATAGATGGATACTATCCAATCTTAACATAATCAAAAGAAATAAATCTTACAACACATAGGCTCTTACCCCTTCCACCGTCCCTCTCTTACCCTAGCTGCCAAGCCGCTGAAAATCTTCCTTTGGCCGTTGCCCCTTCACCAAAGCGCTGGAGCGCAGTATTGCCATGCTCTACTAATTCTCCGTACTCTCATCCTCATCTGCTTTTTCCTCCTCTTTTTTCTCCTCAACTACTCCACCCTCCTCCCCATCAGGAAGATTGATGGACTCGCCATCTTCTCCTACCTCTTCTTCCGCTGCCCCTTGCCCTCCCCATCACTCTCATCGGCCCTCACACCCTCCACTCCCTCCGATTCCATGCATGACTTCCTCAAGGCCACCTTTCTTATCTCCCATGCTGCCTTCACATGCTCCCATGCCAACCTTATCGCCCTCCTTCTTCTCGCCACCACTGTCAATAATGAAAATGTTATTGATAAAATAGATTGGATAAGATAAGAACTTATAAACATGAAAGCATATACATGTAAGAATGAAGATATATTAATCAGAAAATTTAGTAAGTAACAAAGTATGTTGAAAAAGAAAACAAAATAAAATAAAAAAGAAAACAAAAATTTATGAGAAATATAAATATTGTAAAAATAAAGTACCAGTTTAAAACTATATGAAACAACAAACATATAATGAGCATAAGAACAAACGAAAATCCAAAAGTAAAATATAAATAAAACAAATCAAAGATACATAAACTAGGTAGATATATTTTAAAAATAATAAGAGAAATATATTGGAATAAAATAAGAACTTATAAACATGAACTACATATATAAGAAGCAAAATATATCAATCAAAAAATTTGGAAAGTGATGTAAAAGAAGATATAAGATAGTATATTAAAAGAGAAAGCCAAATAAAATGAAAATTAAAATAAATTATAACATATATAAATAGTTTAGAAAAATAAAATCATTGATTTAAAACTATATAAAACAATAAAAATATAATGAGCATTACAACATATAAAAATCCAAAATAAAGCATAAATAAAATAATATTTACATAAATAAATAGATATGTATTGCAGCTAAGGGCTGATAGCTTGGTACGTGACGTATTGTCCGTTCTGGCCCATGGGCCTCATGATTTTGTCCTTCAAAAGATGCCTCACATGAGAAGGATGGCTCCTTTCTATATAAGTCAAAATCTATTTTGATTCACAACCAATATGGGATTAATGATGCCCTTCCTCTTACACCACAATATAATCTTTCGGTCAAGAAGGAGCTATGCACAGACGAGAGGTGCCCTCCTTATTTTTATCACAAACTAATATACGAATGATAGGAGCTCTATAGTTGCGGGGTGGTCCCCTTCCCGACATGCTGCTGTTATAGCCAAAAGCTTATGGCGGTATTATCCGCTCTGGTTCATGGGCCTTACGATTTTGCCTTTCAAAAAATGCTTCACGTGGGAAGGATGGTTCTTTTCTATATAAACCAGAGTCCTATTTGATGCACAACTAATATGGGATTAATGCTGTCTTCTTCTCTATACTATAATAATATATAATTAAAATAATAATTAATAATTAAATTTTTAAATTTTAAAAAAATCTAAGATATTTGAACATAGAGAGAGAGAGTGAGGTTGATAATTTTTTAAAAAATAGATTTTTTTCAAAATTACATAAGAAAAATCTGATAGAAATAAATTTTGCTACGTACAGCAAGAGAGAGTGAGAGTGAAATATTTTATTAAAAAAAGAAATTTGGATAAATTATGCGGTAGCCCACACGGGGTCATAAAGACGATGCTCTCTCTACTCATGCAGGCACCAGTGGTGGGAGCACCATCTTGATGCGCCCCACCAACGCAAAAGGAGAGAAAAAAGAAAGTCAAGTGCTGACTGCTACAATATTCCGCACTCATGTAAGAAGCACTTGCGGCAACCATAAATCCCACGAACAAAAATCCTCTAGCATGCACACAAAAAATATTATGTTGAGTGGACTTTCAATTTTGCCGCATCTCTTTAATGCCCTTCTTAAAAAAAACTCAAACTCAAATTAGGATGGAATTTCTCCTATTAACAGAGTCCATCAATCTGATGACATTTTTTTTTGATAAAAAAAAGAAACTATGTGTAAGAAGAGAAGCTATATGCATGTCTGCATCTTTTTTCTTCCTCACGAGGCATTTCTCCTTATCCTTGCATCCTTTTATCCTCTTGCAATTCTTCTTCTTCTTCTTCTTCGTAAAGGCATTCAAACATCGGATTCATCAATCCACAATATAAATCAAATAACACATACTTAGCTAAATGGTCATCCAACATCTCAATACATATATCTGAGTAAATCGAGATATAATTTTCAGAATATAGAGTTTATCAGCATATGCTACATAATCAGATGATATATATCTAGTAAATAATTATCCAGCATTATAATACATATCTTTAAATAAATTGATACATAATTTTTAAATATAGTACTAGAATCCGTCAGCCCAGTCCAAAATCCGACGGCTCAGAACCCGCCAGCACGATCCAGAATCCACCGGCACAGCCCAGACCCCGATGGCCTAGAACCCGACGGCACAGCCCACAGCCGCCGGCAAGGCCCAAAACCACCGAAAGTGGTTTCTTTAAATATTATTATGACATAATTATTATTAAATATTATTATATCATAATTATAAATATAATTATAAAATAATATGATATGAAATGAAAAAAAAAGTCATACCTGCAGCTGCGGGGAGGGAGGTCGCACAGTGCTGCGGAGGTCGTCAGCAGTGGCACTAAAGGAAGGGGGCGGCGGCAGGGGGCTGGGGCCACAGGTGGCCGAGGCCTTGGGAGGCGGGTGCGAGGCCAAAGAGGGCCGACGGTGGGTCGAGGGAAGAGGGAGGCGGGTCGAGGAAGAGGGAGGCTGGGCCAGGGAAGAGGGAGGCTGGGCCGGAGAAGGTCAGGGCTGAGGGAGGCGGGGCTGGGGAAGGCCGGGGTCGGGGAAAGAGGGAGGCGAGGCACGGGGCTGAGGGAGATCAGGGAAGAAAGAACTGGCGGCAGTGTTAGAGAGAGGGGATGACAGCGGGGTGGGTCGACGATGGAGAGGATAGGGCTCGAGTAGAAAGGAGAGAGAGAGGAGGAAAACCAAAACATCGGTGCGAAATGAAGAAGAGGGGCAGGCTGGGAAAAAGACCTAACCTATGGCAGTGGTTTAAAGCTGCTGCCATATGCTATGTATAACCGCTGCCATAGGTAGAATATAAATTTCATATTTTTTTCTGAATATGATATAATTTAAATTAAATTCATCTTCATCGTTCATTATCTAGATAATTATCGTTAGAGTATCGTCACAAAAGATCGCCTCGATCTGATAGCCCTAACTATATCAATCAATAAAATTCGATTTCGATGATCATGAATGACCGCGTGATGATCTAATAGATAGAGATCATCAATGGATTCAAAAACTGACAATGATGATCTCGATAATTTATAGCATACTATCAAAATTTTACTTCAATTAGATATTATTATCATGGTCAATTTAGCATGGAATGATTTCAGTCGTTAAATAAAAAATGAGTGATCAAAAGGTCAAACGGCATCCAATTATGAGATGATTTTTTAGATAAATGATCTTTGCTACTACTTTAATCGTTTATATAGTGATGATCGTAAAATTCAAACCGCGCATATATGAATGATCCAAAATTATATGTCTCTTAATACTCATTCTTAAAGTCCTTAAATAATTCTGCTTATGCTTTTGTAAGATCTGCTTAATATGGACGATTCATGTAAATATGGTTTGAATTTTATAATCACCATCATATAAATAATTAAAGTAGTAGCAAAGATCATTTATCTAAAAATTATCTTATAATCGAATATCATTTGATTTTTTTATCACTCATTTTTTATTTAACAGTCGAAATCATTCTGTACTAAATTGACTATGATAATGATATCCGATTTAAGTGAAATTGAGATAGTGTGCTACAAACATCATCGAAATCATCGTTGTAAGTTTTTGGATCCATCAATGATCTCTATCTATTTGATCATCATGCGGCCGTTTATGACTATCGAAATCAAATTTTATTGATCGATATAGCTAAGGCTATCAGATCGAGGCGGTCTCTTGTGACTACACTCTAACAATAATTATTTAGATAATGAACGATAAAGATAAATTTAATTTAAATTACATCATATTAAAAAAATATAAAAAATATATATTTAGCTTATATAGCAGCGGTTGCACGAAACTGCTATTATAATCAGTTATTGCAACAGTTATTATTAACCGCTGACATAGGTTTGACCTATAGCAATGGTTACACTTAACCGCTGACATAGGTTTGACCTATAGCAATGGTTACACTTAACCGCTGCCATAAGTCGAAGATATGGCAGCGATTACTATAACTACTGTCATATGTCGAACTATAGGAGTGGTTACACATAACCGCTACTATAGGTCGAACCTATGGCATCAGTTTTTGTAATCACTGCTATATCTCTAACCTATGACAGTGGTTAGTCAACCACTGTAATATCTAAAAACTATTACAGTGGTTATTTATAACCACTGCAATAGGTCTGGACTATGGTGAAGGAGAAATAGGCAGTTCAAATATGTATTTTAAATTTTATAGCAGAAGACAATAGATTAAACACTTTAATCTCCTACACATACTTTATATCAGATCTAAACTACCTTTAAGGATCTATGATATGAAATTTTGCATACTAAAATCTGATGTAAATGAAAAACTGCATCGATTATATCGATGCCCTGAATCAGATCTAACCATTAGATCTCATCGATTGAGTTCAAAACTCATTGTCTTTGTGCAGGTCGATGATCTCCACTACTGATAGATATGGTATAAGGCTCTTCCTAATGTCGAGCAGCCGTACAGATCGTCCGGCCTCTACAGGTCATCCACTCGAAGCTCTGATTGGATCGTCCTTTCTGGGAGTGCTAGCTCGCGTTGAAGATTCTGGATGGCTGATTCAAGCTCCTTTCTTTGGATCACCTAAACTTTTTTGGATCAGAAGATAGAGCTTTACGAGAAGGTGGTGGTGTGGGAGATTGGACAAGACCTTCTTGTATTGTTCTTACACAAAAATTAGAGCTGAAAACCCTAGAACCCACCCTAGACCTCATGCCCAAAGAGGAAGAATTCTTCCTCGATTTCTCATGCACAAAAGCCCGACCCCTCTCTGATTTTTCATGCCCCCTCTCTAATGTTTCTCATACCAAAAATCAATCTCTTGTCACCAAAAAATATCCCTTCTTAAGGTGGCGTCCCATGAAAGATAAGGATAAGATTAGGTGGTTTGGTTCAAGTTCAAACGATGGTTTATCCATATCACCAATTCAAATCAAATTTGAATCAAACTTGAACCAAATATTATCCTTATCCATAGAACTCAGAGAGTGGGTGAAAAACATCATAATGGCACAAAAAAAATCACACAAAAATCAATTTATGCATGAGAGGAGTGGTCGGTATGAAGAGAAGAGTCCAACTCATTTTAGACTTTAGATTTAAATCCAATTTCAAACCATTTAAATTCAAAATTTAAACCAACCAAATTTTAATCCAAAAAGAATTAGAAAGTGGGTGACTTTTACTTCTGGGTATGAGAAAATATTCACATAAGAACCTTTCTTTATGTAAAAAAATTGGTGCAGAGAAAGGAGGCGCATGGGATCAATCCAGTTTGAATTCGAATTCGATTTCTCATCCTATTAGGTTCTTAACCCAATCAAATTAGACCACTAAACCTAATCTAATTAGATAATAAATAGTTTTGATTAAATCTTAATCAAATTAAAATTAATCGAGCTCAAATTTCGATCAAATCAAAAATCGAACATCCTTAGCGATTAGGTTATCTCATAACCTAATCGGGTCAAACTAAATTAAATCTAATTCAATTAAATTTGATCCAAATCTCAATGCTTAATTAAATTGAGCTATTCAGTAATCTAATTGTTAATCAATTCTCCTACAATTCACCAACAATTAATGAATTAATTTATTACAACTCTTACTCAGGGTTAATCATCAATCGAATTGACTATTATACCCAAGAACGATTTTTAATTGTTGATCAGCCACATGATCAGTCAGAAATTTTTTTGAGTGTGACCCCATAGGTTCGAACATAAGTCGGTAGTATAAAATAATCTTTTATACTAATCAAAATGATCATTTAGCAATGGTACCCGATGTCCAGATAGATCGAAAGATTGTAAAGCAACATTCAAGAACCTATTGGCATATGGTTACCGTATAATTCATCTCTTTGACCCAAATACTTAAAGTGGCTTAGAATTTAATTGTCAACCCTGATATGGTCATCCACATTGCATTTAATTTTTAAATCCATCTCATGGATTATCCCGACTGAGGTTTATTGAATGGATGCATTAACTCCTACTTATTCGAAGGATCAATTTTATCTTGACTCACACACTGACTTCGCAGGTACTTGATTGTATCCAAAAATCTTTCATCACTGAATTAAAAATTCAGATAGTCCAGCACCAAAGCACAGTGAGTTACTCGTAAGTCACCATGGTGATCTCAGATTGGAGGGATACTTATACCTATATTCTTTATGAGCTACTCTTAACAGTAGAGTGCTTAGCAGTTGGTCATATTCAGTGAGATATACTCCTATATCTCACTTGCATGTCATGTCAGTATCTCCATACTTCTTGGTTAAAAGGATAAGCAATTCATATGGCACACAATGTCCTACACTTGATATAGCTATCGTCTTAATAACAGTATATCATTTGGTCATGAACTAGGGTTTAAGGACTAAATGATATATCCTCCTATATCGATTCAAATAGTCCTAAGGACTTCATCACAAAACAAGAGTTCAAATAAGATGTACACAGAATAATGAAAAAATTAATAATATTATTAATTTAATAATTTATATATAGTTACAATGATTAGCTCAACCGTCAACAGGTTGACGATTGGCTTTAGGACATAATTCTCAACATATGACTGTTGTTACTTTTAACTGCTGTCATAGGTCGCCTATGGCAATGGTTACTTATAATTGTTGCCATATGTCTAACATATGGCAGCGGTTATAAATAACCGTTGCTATACTTGCTATGGTAGCGATTTTTGACCGCTGCCATAGTAAGTGTTGTTATAGGTCTGTTTTGCAATAGTGAGTGTTCACTATTATACACTACATGATTAGATAATATACAATTAGCAAAATAATTATCTAGCATTCCAATACACATCTCTGTAGGTAATCAATACATAATTTTAAACTAATTTATTAGGGAGACAGATTTTTCTCAATCCATTTAACTCAAATCTCATAATAGAAAATTAGAAGATGATGGAAAAATTTTCAAAATAAGGCTTAAATTCTCTTTTCTTTCGTTGAGTTGCTTGAGCTTGAGCAAATAGACTCCAAATTAAGTTTGTAGACAAGAAAACCCAAGATAGCAACAAAGATAGATATAAATGTGTGGAAGAAATTCTTCTATTTAAAGATACATATGAATTAGAGCATTATCAAGGCTATTTTAGATCTTACAGGTTAGAAGAATCTTATCTCCAAATATTTAGTTTAGAAGCTAGGGTTGGAGATGAAGATTCATTCATGTCAAAAATTTTTTTGAAAAAAAATTTGATTTGATCTGTCCATTTTGAGGCCTAAATGATTGAATTTGGCTGAAAATTGTTGATCTTAAAAAGATACCTAATTTTAAATAAAATCATTTCAATCGGATATCGCATGACCAAGCTATAGCTTTATATAGTTTAGTACATTGTTCGACTTTCTAATATGATAGATTTTGCTTTTGGATCCTGTTCAATCCTATCCATAGGAGCAAAAATGATCTACATCAAGTTCGGTAATCCTTTTGGATCAGGAATATATTGTTCAACAGTACATGGTCCATACATGGCTAAAGAATACATAGTTGTTGGCTTTCAAATATTTACTATACACTTCTTTAAACATATCTAATAGTAACCCAATATACACCTCTAAGTAAATTGATACATAGTTTTTAGAACATGATATTTACCAATATATAGTATATAGCTAGATGTTACTCACCTAGCAAAATAGTCATCCAATGTCTCATGTATACCTTCAGATCGATAAAGTGGTACATAGTTTCAAAAAATGGTATTCACCAGCACACATTATATGACCGGATAATATATATCTAGTAAAATAGTAATCCTGCATGCTAAGGCACTCCTTTAGGCTCTAGATAAATTGATACATACTTTTCAGAATATGATGTCTATCATAGTATATGGCTAAATGATATATATTCATCAGCTTATTGATATATATTGTAAGTTTGTTTGATCTTGAAAAAATGAGAGAGATTTGGAGGAAAAAAAGACACTTGAGAGGGAGAATGAAGGCCTCATAGATGAGAGAGATGGCTTGACAAAGAAGAAGATGGATAAACAGTGGCTTGATGAGAAAAAGAGAGGATGCAGGCAAACAATCTCTGTTTGTGCATGCATTTTCTTCTATTTTTCTAAAAAAATTATGGGACTAATGAACTCAATTAATAGTTGGAGTTTTGTTTCGGTTTGACTTTGGAGTTTTTATTTAAAATAGATTTTAGAGAAAATACAGTAAATTAAATAGGAAGTCTACCTCGACAATCTAATGCGCATGTCTAAGGACTCGTTTGGTTTGTAGAAAATTTTTTTTCTTTGGAATGTTATTTCTATGAAGCTAATTCTTAAAAAAAATGGTTTTGGCATGTAAAAAAAAGATTTTGGTATATTTTATTGACTATAAGAAAATGACTTATATTTAATTGAGCATCTATTTTTTCTAAAAAACTATATAAAATACTTATTATGCCTTTCATACAAAAAAAAACTCTTATCTTATTCTACACATTACTATGTATGCAAATAAAAAATTATGATGATTAAATGTATTTTTGGCCATAGATCGTGGTGGAGGATTTGAGGTATTATGATGGAGAGAATGCTTATTTCAACCACAGATCGTTTAATGACTTAAAAAGATATTTTAAAAAGAAAAGAGCTTCCAATTTTCATCTCTTGAAAATGCCAAGAGTCCGTATTTCTTTCTTATGAAATATGAGAATTATATTCTCATGGAAACATAGTTTTTCAATCTCTTTTCGTTAAAAATTTCAACCAAATAATTTTAATTACTTTCCCTTAACCATGCTCCTTCACTTTCTACGAACCAAACATGTTCTAGAGAATTGTGTTGAAATCCCACCAAGGGACTGTTAGGGTAACCAATGTTTTCTAGCTTTTAATTCAAAACCATCAGAAGGGAAAGGGGTATGGGACAATGGGCCAATGTTGTCCTCTATTTTTTATAGGAGCAATTCTTTAATTTGTTTACCATCTTCGATAGGAAAAAGTACATCGCTTCATTCGATTGGACCATGTAATACAATTAATAATAGAGTAGATATTTAATATAGTTCAATTTTTTAATTTTTTTCTAATAAAATATCCTTTTCTTTAAGATATAGAAAGTTATAATAATCAATATGATATCATATAAAGACACATGAAGTCATATATATTATTGTGAATATTATAGAATAAAGAAAAAGACTATTATTACTTTCCGATATCTTATATAATTTTATATGAATCCTATGACATCCTGGATAATATTATGATATCCTATGTCAGTAATATTACTTCTCAATAATTATTCATAGGATGCAAATGAATATCATAGGATGTCATATCATTATTACGATATCTTGTTATTTTCTACGGTATCTTATTGATTGTTATGATGTTCTATTATTATCTGTGGTATCTTGGCCAAGCATGAGCAAAATAGAATAAAAGAAAAAAAGATATTTTGATAAAAATTAAACTATATTAAATATCTATATTATTATTAATTATACTATATGGTCCAATCAAAAGAAGCGGTGTGTTTTTTTCTCTATTTAGATAAAAAGTTTTACTATCCTCAGTTATTTGTTTTAGCTTCTTTATCCGCCAGAAGGCAATGAGTGCTTCAGAGACCCCAAATATTTTAAAATTCAGCTAATTAATTAATAATTTTTTACATATATACTCTCTCAAATATTCAAATTTGCATAAATATTCTTTCAAAATTAATATTTACATGTATACCCTCATAAAATATCTTTTTTTACATATGTACCCATAACATCTAACACTATTAAAAATTAACAGTTTAAAATTAAAATGACTAAAATATTTTTATGGATAGATGTGCCAAAAAAAATTATGAGAATATACGTGTAAATAGCAATTTTATGAAGATATTCACGTAAATTTGAATATTTGAAAGGATATACACATAAAAATTCTTAACATAGATACATCTCTCTTGGTTTGTTAATTCTTTCCTTATTCTAATAAAAATTAATATATATAACTAAATAATAAATTTATTTAATTATTAATTATATAGATAAAATGATCTTTTATTAAATGATAGATCAAGATTTTTTATCTAAAAATAAATAAATCGTAACTATCCATATTTTCTCTAATATATAATAACATGCTTCTAAGAAAAGTATCTAAACTTGATATTAAATAAATAGCTTGTACATTTGTATAGAATGGATATAGTTGTGGATTTGGACATTATATAACAATAAAAATTTATAATCTTATTATATTTATTTTAAAAATTTTATCAAAAATATCTTCATATAGTGTATAAGGTATATCATGTTGTTATAAGATGGACATAATCATCCCATCTTGTGTAAAGATAAAATATAATATAGTATTTTATTATATTATATAATATATTACTACATTGTAGAGTAAGAGGGTCTGAATCCATCTAGATGAAATAGATAAAATTAATTAAATTTTTTACATATATATCCTTCTAAATATTCAAATTTGTATGAATACCTTCATGAAATTACTATTTATATATATACTATTATAAATTTTTTTTGCACATCTATCAATGAAGATATTTTAGTTATTTAAATTTTAAATTATTAATTTTTAATGATATTAAATGATGTAGGTATATATAAAAAAAATAAGAAAAAAAAGATATACATGCAAAACAAGTATTTTATGAGGATACATATATAAATATCAATTTTGAAAGAATATTCACATAAATTTGAATATTTAAGAAGATATATATGCAAAAAAATTTAATTAATAAAGAGGTCTTTTATGTTTTTTTTTTAATATACCGCCTATCATTTTTTTTTTTCGTTTCCCCCAACGTTAGAATGAGGAGGAGTAGCTCTTTTTAAAATGGGAGTAACTATTTATCAGACTATTAAATATGGCCCCATACGGGTTCCTCCTGCGGCAGTGGGGCCTATCTCAGCTAAGATCGTGAGATGTTTTTGACCGCTAATTTCCAGGGGCGCTGCCAGGAAATGGTGTCATGCAAACGCTAGGAATGCAAATAAACCCAACGTCGTTATTCATCCGTCAAGCACATCTAACGGAACTCTCCCTGTCTGTTGGACCCAGACATGAGGGCTTTCCAGCTGTCCATGGCGCTCTCCCGATCCAGAGACGGGGCCATCTCCATGTGCCCTACAATTACAAACGAGAAGACAGGAAAAAAAAATTTAGTCCTCCAAATTTAGGTCATTATCCTTAACTTAAAAACTCCTAATTAAATCCTTATAATTTCACTTGTGTTTTAGTGCTGTTGTTCAAACCAATTTCGATCAATTCCAATAACAAAAGTTGCATGTGATATACACATGACGTTTTATCCTTGCTAGTAGCCTAGTACCCATATTAGCATGTGGATTGTGATATTACATAACAAGTAGAATTTTTTATGTTGATAATACAGTTTTAGCATATGAGCGATGATATATATGACATATAAGTTGGTGATGTGGCACCTAACATATGTCACAATGAAATTTTCTATTCAAAAGTTTCTAGTTATCAAGTGCCACATCATTATTCATATAGAATAAATTATGTTTTTGCTTCTTTAAGATTTAAAAATATCTTTACATGATTCTCATAGTTGGAAATCTATAATTAGGTCTCTTAATTTTCAAATGTGATTTTATTTACCCTTTCTAGTTGATTTCAGCCAGTTTATGGTATCAGAATGTTGATGCATATGTGACGCTTTCTTTCCAATGGGATGAGAGAAAGAAAGAGAGAAGAGGAGGAATGTTACATGATTGTAGGCTTAATTGGGAGGAGGCATTGACAGGCTTGAGTGGTAGGCTCAATGATAAAAGAAGAGCAAGGATCTAGTAGAGGAGATTAGGGCGGAGTGGGTGCAATGTTAGAGTCAAGGTGGAGTGGAAGGAGAAGGGCTGCATGATGAGGAGGGGGAGGCTAGGTCATCACAAGGGGGGAGGAGTGGTGCTCAATGATCGTGAGGGTGGGGAGCTTGAATTGTTGCCAAGGGTGGAGGAGAAGAGGGATTGGGTTGTCCCAAGAATGGAGCAGGAGAGATCTAGGTGTCGAAGACGGGAAGAGACCGAGGAGGATGAGAGGGGCATATGAGTCATAATCAGAGATTTTGATGTATTTATTGTATGGTTGAAATCGACTAGAAAGCCTACATTGAATTATATTAGAAATTGATAGACCTAATTAGATATTTTAAATTATAAGTATTATTAAAAATTATGAAAATTAAAGGATTAAAATATAATTTATAATATATGAATGATAATATGGCACTCAGAGGCCGGATAGTTTTGGGTAAGTACATTAGGTATCCCATTATCACTCATATATCGCATCATCAAAATAAAATTTCATATATTATATTGCATCATCACACATATGCTGATATTAGTGTCAGTATAGAAAAAAATGCAACGTCATCTATCACGCCTCGAACCTAGCATCCAGATCGGATACGTGATGGTCGCATACTTCTTAGGATGCCCTAAAGAATATGCAAGGTCAAAAAAATAATTCATTATAATATCTCAATATCTATAAATAATAATGATCTATTTCATAACAATGAGCATAATTTATACAATTACAGATTCAATTCCTTCTATTATCCGATCGGACATTAATAATGCTCTATCTATTCATCCGCTCACCCGCAAATCCAATCATAACCAATCATGAGCATCCTGTAACTCTGAGAAGAAAAAAAAATAGAGGAGTGTGAACTTTACATTCCAGTAAGAATACTACATATCACATCAATATAATAATATAATCTAAAAATAATGATAAGCAATATAACATGAAATCTCATATTCAATATCTAAAATATTATAAATATCCACAAAATATATATCAAATATATGTCAATCATCTGTCTTATCAAAAGAGATATGTCATCATAAATCAACAAGTGAAATCCTTTATCAGTATTACATCATGTCTCGTTATTTATTCTTCTTATCATAATTCCAAATTTTCTTAATCTTTTCTTTCCGACTTTGGACTAATCAAATCATATCTCAATTTTTAGTCTGACCCAAAATCTCATGCGTAAATCCGTGGGGGTTGTCCCAGGCATGAGCTCCTGACAGACTGTCCCAAGCACAAGCTCCTGACAGGCTATCCTAGACATAAACTCTTAGAGGCTGTCCCACGTATGAAAATCCGTGAGGACTGTCCCAAGCATAAGCTCCTGGTGGACTGTCCTAGGCATGAGCTTCTGACCGATTGATCCAAGTATAAGCCCATGAAGGCTGTCCCAGGCATAAGCTCCTGACGGACTGTTCTATGTGATGAGGCTAGTCCAAACTATATCTCTTCTATCTAGTTATTTAGGTTGCTTTTATCATATCGATTTCTAATTTACAGTTGACCAAATTGAGTATATCATATCCACATGCGCATATAATCAATCACTGATATATATATACATATATATATATAGTCCACACATAAGGCATTCATGCTGAAAATTAATAAATAATGGTATCTCAAACACGATAAATCCAGCAACACAAGTTCAACAATATAAAATCAATGGTACAAATCTAACAATAAAATAGTATATATAATGGTGATCATGTACATGGATTCTTACCTCTATCGGTGATCGATCAATACAAAAATCGATGAGCTCCTCAATCAACGAACCCAAAATTAAGATATTTTGCTTGATACCTTTTTGTATAATAATTGCAACTTTACATGATCAGAATTAAACATAAAAATCATATACGATTAAAGACAAAAAATTATGAAAAAAAATTCTAAACATTATAAGTCCAGGACTCTTCTAGGATCAAGCAATCGATCTTGATTACATAGGTATCTGGACCCTCCACTGATCCATAAAATTTTTTAGAAAGAGAAAATCATGAAGAGAGAGAAAATTTTAGAGAGAAAAAAATGAGATTTTTAGAAAGAGAAAGTAGGAACTCAACTCAGAGAGAACAGAGAGGGGGAAAGAGAGAAATTCTCTCTCTTATTTTTTCTTTTTCTCTTTCTTTCTATTTTTTTTCTTCTTTTCTTTCTTTTTCCTTTCTTTCCTTTTCTTTTCCTTTTTTTTCTTTTCTTGATTTTCTTCTTCCTTCGTTGAAACAGGGGAAGGGGAAAAATGGAGACTTTAAGGTCGGTCACCTCCCACGAGGGTGACCCCCTAGGCACAAGCGATGGTTGCTCTAGCCCACAATGGTCCAAGCACGATGGCCACGTCCGACGATGGTGGCCAACTCGATAGAAGGAAAGGAAAGAAGAAGATAAAAAAAATAACACAGAGGAATATGTTTCCATGGATTCTGGCCATGACCCTTGCTAATCTCACTAGAAGTCAAGCTTTAGAGCTAGAGAAGGTAGGAGAAGAAGGTTTGGAAGTTGTTATGATGACATCTTCCGATCGAATCCGATGGGAATACTTCTATGAAATTCTCATGGAAATAGGTTGAAATCAAGAGCTTTTAAGGGTGGAAATCGGTGGAACTCGAATTGGGATACTCGATAAGGGATGAAGATTGATTTTATAAGCTAAATCCAAGGTTAATTGAGTCAAAAATGGAGTCCTATTTTCTCCTATCGAAATCAAAGAAGCAGTCAGACTCCTTCCAGGAGTCCAATTCTTCCTCTCTCTTTTTTTTGTTATTTTTTTGCTTTTCCTCCTACTTTAATATTCATATAGAAGAGTTTAAGAAAATCAGGATCCTTACATTTTCTCTCTCTTAAAATAATTTATTTGGAAATTAGCATACTACAAAGTTTGAATCTTAAGGATATAAATTCTTATCTTATTCTTAATCTACTAGGTAACTCTCTTCATTAGAAATGAAATTTCAATCATTAATCATAACATCTTCACTTAAATCACCACATTTTCACTGTGCGCTCTGATTTAAATTTATCCAATTTCTCAAAGTTTACTAAATAATCTTCAACCAATAAAGATCATAATTTATCACTCTGATACCATTTACGTCACCATCCTTAGTAGTCATAATCTAAGATTTGATATCCTTCTACCATACTCAAATGATTATAACCTAAAGTTTTGATATAACTTATATCACAGTCCTTAGTGATCTTAAACCTAAGCTCCGATACCATTCTATCACGCCCCAAATCCAGCATCTAGATTGAATACGTGATGGCTGCACACTCCTTAGGGTATCCTAAGAAATATGTAAGGATAAAAAATAATTCATTATAATATCTCAATATCTATAAATAATAATGGTCTATCTTCGTAACAATGAGCAAAATTTATACAATTACAGATTCAATTCCTTCTATCATCCGATCAGATATTAATATCGCTCTATCTATTCATCCGCTCATCCGCAAATCCAAACCATAGCCAATCATGAGCATTTTGTAACTCTGAGAAGAAAAAGAGAAGTGCAGGGGTGTGAGCTTTACAGCCTAGTAAGAATCCACATATCACATCAGTATAATAATATAATCTAAAAATAATAATAAATAATATAACATAAAATCTCATATTCAATATCTAAAATATTATAAATATTCATAAAATATATGTCAAATATATGTCAATCATCTGTCTTGTCAAAAGAGATATGTCATCATAAATCAACAAGTGAAATTCTTTATCAGTATTACATCATGTCTCATTATTTATTCCTCTTATCATAATTCTAAATTTTCTTAATCTTTGCTTTTCGACTTTGGACTAATCAAATCATATCTCAATTCTTGGTTTGACCCAAAATCTCATGTGTAAGCCCGTGGGGCTATCCCAGACATGAGCTTTTGATGGGCTGTCCCAGGTATAAGCTTCTGGCAGGCTATCCTAGGCATAAGCTTCTAGAGGCTGTCTCACGTATGAAATCCATGAGAGCTGTCCTAGGCATAAGCTCCTGACGGGCTGTCTCAAGCATGAGCTCCTGACCGACTGATCTAAGTATAAGTCCGTGAAGGCTGTCCCAGGCATAAGCTCCTGGTGGACTGTTCCACATGACGAGGTTAGTCCAAACCATATCTTTTCTATCTAGTTATTTAGGTTGCTTTCATCATATCGATTTCTAGTTTACAGTTGACCAAATTGAGTATATCATATCCATATGCTCATATAATCGATCACTGATATATATATAGTCCACACGTAAGGCATTTACACTGAAAATTAATAAATAATGGTATCTCAAACACGATAAATCCATCAACATGAGTTCAACAACATAAAACTAATGGTATAAATCCAACAATAAAATAGTATATATAATGGTGATCATGTACATGGATTCTTATCTCTATCGGTGGCCGATCTAAATACAGAAATCGATGAGCTCCTCAATCAACGAATCCAAAATCAAGATATTTTGCTTGATACCTTTTGTATAATAATTGCAACTCTATATGATCAGGATTAAACATAAAAATCATATGCAATTAAAGATAGAAAATTATGAAAAAAAACCCAAACATTATAAGTCCAGGACTCTTCTAGGATCAACCAATCGATCTTGATTACGTAGGTATCTGGACCCTCCACTGATCCATAAGATTTTTTTGAAAGAGAAAATCACGAAGAGAGAGAAAATTCTAGAGAGAGAAACTTGAGAGAGAAATTAGAGAGAGAAAGTGAGATTTTTAGAGAGAAAGTGGGAACTCAACTCAAAGAGAACAAATTTGGGGAAGAGAGAGAAATTCTCTATCTCTATCTCTTTTTTTTTCTCTTCCTTTCTATTTTTTTCCCTTTTCTTTTTTTCCTTTCTTTTCTTTTTTTTTTCTTTCTGTATTTTCTTCTTCCTTCATTGAAACAGGGGAAGGAAAAAGGAGACTTTAA
>KE504839.1:616939-638673 GCA_000441515.1 Elaeis oleifera
AATATTATTAGATTGTCTGCACAATTGAAGTTTCTTTTCCCATCCCTACAGGATAGCATTATTTTCAAAAACAAGTGTACTTTGATGTTAGCATTTGAATTATCATGCATCTTGTGCTGGGTAACAGAAAGGGGAAAATTACGGGGATGGAGGCTTCAAGGAAGTAAAGTTAGATATTAGCTACTGATGAAGTTAACTTTAGGTACATCTAATAGACTGAGTTCTTATTGGTCCTTTGCAATTCATATTTCATAACATTGCCCATCAGTAGTTCTACGTGTTGCATCATATTCTTTCTATACGAACTATAAATTCATGCAAAAAATTTAATTATTAACTGTTTGAAGTCATGAATAGAAAATAGTGTTAGATTTTTTTTTGCCTCATCATAGTCCAGTGAAAATGCGACTGATTGGTTTTTTGGGACACATTCAGATGTTTATTGGTGATGGTGCGAAACTCGTTCGTGATGCCTTTCAGCTTGCAAAGGAAAATCTCCCTGTATAATTTTATAGATGAGATTGATGCAATTGGAACCAAGCGATTTGATAGGTATGCCATGTTCCCATTTTGTGATGTACCACCATATATGCATGTGGTTCCTCTCAAATGTTGATTCAGGTAGAATTCTTAAGTCATTCTTTAGTAGTCCAAACATGTTACAGGTCCTTTGGAGAGCATTACCCTGTTTGATATACCATGTTACCAGCGTAATACTATTCTTTTGAAGTAAACGGTATGTCAAGTGATTCTATCGTGTAAAAATATTGATGAGCTCATTTTGCAATTGATGCAACCCTATTCTTATAAGAATGAGTTCCTATAATCATGAACTAATAATTTTAATATGCCTAATTTTTATTGCATCTGTTGAGATGCTTTTGTGGATTACGGTGGCCAAATTTCGTCAGTTATTGCAGCAAGATTACCAACTTAGTGCCCTGTAAAACATTCTGCTCTTTTAGTTATTTGCTTCTCCCTAGCTCTTTGTGCATCTCTTGCACTTTTGCTGTTTATCGCTTCCTTTTCTTTTGTGTGGATTGAAATATTATCTACAGAACCAAGCAAGCATTATTTAATTAACTTTTTTTTTTGGCAACCAAATGTGCTGTATGGCTCAATAATACTTACATATTCCTTCAAATGTAGTCAGTTTTGCATGTCTTCGCTCTTTGTGCCATACAATGCCACCCGACCAGTTCTAGCAACTTTGGCTTTTTCCTTCATTACAAATTTCAGATAGGTTTCCTTGGGTCTCAGTATCTAGTTTTCATTATGTAGAAAAAAAGAGAGGAAAACTTTAATTGAATTCCCATTGCTTTTGTTACAAATCAATATGTATCTGCGAGGATGAGATATGTCCTACACTAGATATTTAAGTAGTTATTTGATGCATGACATTTACATGGACCTAGTTTATTCCCATGAAGTAATTTACATTTCCATGCTAAACACATAGCTGCTTTCCTTAAACGGTAAATTAGCACTTCAGAGAACACTTTTTAAATAAGATAAGATAAATGTATTACAAATTGTGTTATTATTTTAAATAATAATTAGCACAGTTGTTTTTCTCTTGAGTTTAATAATTAGCACAGTCAGATGCTAAAAACTTCTTCCAATGAGATACTACATCTATTCATAATCTTCATGGTATTAAATGTGTTCTATACTGCAGTGAAGTGAGTGGAGACAGGGAAGTGCAACGGACAATGTTGGAATTACTTAATCAGCTTGATGGTTTTAGCAGTGATGACCGAATAAAGGTCAGGATATATTCTTTTTCTTTTTGTACTATAAATATTCCTACATTTTAAAGTTTGAGAATGAAAATATGGCTTAGATTGTTCTTTGACATTAAATATAGCTTATAATTTGCAGACTTTCATTTTCTATTCATCACTCTTGCATATATAATTATGTTCTCTTTTTTGTCTTTTAGCATTTAGACAATGTTGTTTCGGGCTTCTGAACCTTTTGGTCAATTGTCAGACAAAAGTGCACCGAAACCCTAGCTTCACCCCTCCTCCACTGTTCCAGTTGCAGACATGCTACAATTGTAGACCCATGCATCCCTTCATGCTTTGTCTATATACAATTCATTGCTCCAATAAAGGTGGATTCTAAATAATATATTGTTCATTTTATTATCCACGGTCAATCTCATTCTATCATCCATGGTCAATCTCAACATAGCTTTCACCAAGAGTGCATGAAGAACTGGTGAAGTGATTTTCTCAGAACAATCTGTGAAGCATGAGTGGCTAGAAAACATTTGCTATATGGCTTGAAATGTTGCAAGATAATAAAGATGGGCTTGTATGGTAGTTGAAATAGACATTATATTTTGGTAACCATATTGTCAAAGACATGACAGTGGGCTTTTGTCATGATGGTAACTGGTAAGGTTTCTTCATTGTAACTTATGTATTAGTGTATCACAGGTTTGAACTATGGAGACAGCCCTCTCCACGTGGAGATAGGATCGTGTACATCTAACTCTCCCTATAACCTGGAGTGGCAGAGCCTTGTGCGCTGGGATGTGCATTTTTATATTGTAAAATATGCATTATAGATAGATTTGGAGTGGATGACCTTAACTTTGTAGCTTAATTTGATGAAAGGTCTTGCTGGAAAATGTTGCAGCTAGAGACTGTTGTTGTAAAAATGGGCTGAAAGCATAAAAAGGCCCATGCAGGCAGGAGGGATTTTTGGAGCTGCTGAAGCACTCCGAACAAGATATTTGGGCCAAGTCAGATTATGACTGAATAAGATGCTTATACTAACTGAGATAAAGTAAACAATAGCATGAGGATTATTGTAGGCATATATTTAGTCCCACATTGTGATCTTGGGTATTTAAACAGGGTCAAGGACTCCAATTAATAAATTCTAGCTAGTTTTTTTGGGTGAGGTTTTGGTCATTACAAAAAGGATCCAGAGTATGATATAATATCGTATTAGATACGTGGATGCACAATGTACAGTGGGACTGAAAATGGTAAGAAGAAAAGTGAAGGGGAAAAAATTGAAGGAAAAGAAGGAAAAAGTGTACACAATAAAAATGGTTTAGAAGCATAAAGAAGCCCATGCAGGCAGGAGAGATCTTTAAGCTGGTCAAGCGCTTGCCCTCCTGATAAGATATTTTGCTGTGAGTCAGATATGACTGGATATGATGCCTTTGGTAATCCAGATAAAGTAAAGCAATAGAATGAAGGGTGACTCTATCTAATCTCACTGAATTTTGAAATAAAAGAAGAAAGGTATGCTACATGAAAAACATTGTTTGCATCTTATTCTCAGTGTCATGTTGGTTTCTAAAGAGAGAGAAGGAAAACACATTCATTACAATACTAAATTTAGATTCCTAACTTGTTACAATACTATATTACATCTTAGGGCATCAAGTACCTAGAGTTCATAGTTTTCGGTGCATATTTCGTCTCTTTTAATGTGAAATTTTTTTCCATCTCTCTATTTATATGATGGATATTTGCTTTGGCATGTTGCATGAAGCAAGAAGGTTTACGAAAACCACAAAGGCACGAATTGCTATGTTCATATGAATCCTGGCAATAAAGACTGCACAAGCACATGCTATGTGGATATGAATGTTGGGCAATCATGACTACACGAGCACACAGACAATGTTGAGGTGAAAATGCTGGGTAAGCCAGCCGGGAATTTTGTAGTGAAATTTTTATGAGAAGTGGTGATGATCTTTTGTTTCTAGGGAGTCAGTTCACGAGGTCGGCATAATATGAATTACACTACCGAGGTAGATGTCATAAATCAGGAAAAAATGAATGAACATATTTGAGGGAGCTAACTAAGTTGCTTGAATGATGGAAAAGTGGTACAAAATCTATACTGCATGCTCATATACGATAAACACTTGGAGGCTTTTCTGTGTTATTTGTTTAAGCAGGATGGTCCAGGGCTTTCATGGACTGTGGACATCATATAAGGAAACTGGGAGAAAAGACTTGCAATGAGGGATTTAAAAAAGATCACCTTTTCCTGAATTATAGCCTATGATAAGAGAGATGAGGAAATTTTTCATAAAGTAGGCTTAGGGTACAGCAAATTGGGTTGCCTACATCAGAAGATTTGCATCACCTGAGGATATGGAAGAGATGCCCCTCAGTATACGATCAGGAAGGGTTGAGGTTGTTCGTGCAGTTTAATTTATGCTGTATAAACAACAAAATTCACTGTTAAATAACAATTTTCTTCTGTTAATTTTTTATGTGATCTTCCCTCAAGTTGTTTTTTCTTCAACTAACTGTTGCATATCCTTTTCACTGCCCCAGTCATGACCACTTCTCTGAGTTTGTAAAAACCTGCTCTTCATTTGAGAACTTTTATGCTATCCATGGCCACTTCCTACCTTGTTGGTAGATGCTAGACAAAGAAATCTAATTCTAGCATTTATGATAGTGCAAAAGGAACCTTGTACTTCTATGTATCTTGTTCAAAATTATTTGGTAGGGTGATAGCTACTAATAAACCTATTTGAAGGGATATGCAATTGGTAATGGAATGTGTGCATGAACAGGAAGCCAATTTCTTTGGCTGCACTCAATGTTCTGGTTTTGTATGGCCGGTTCTATGCTGCAACGTACTTTAGATTCTTTCTGCTTGATTTATGAATCTGCAAATAGGTAAATCCCATTATATGATGAGCCATGTTCATTTAGTCACCCTGTGCCCTAGACCCTTGAAAGAATTAAGTTTCATGTTGCTAATCATTATTGGATCTACTAATAATCAGCTCATGAAAGGATGTGCAAATGAGACGTGCATGGAGCGCAAGCTGGTGTTCTATGCCATGCCCCATGCAAATACTGAATGAGATGTGTGCATGTACGCCTTATTTATCCAGAGTGTCCTAGACCCTTGAGGCAACTCTAAGTCTGCTGATGCTAATCATTAGGTTTGGAATAGACTATGTATCAGTGCTCACTGTAAGGCTTCATACTGGGTTTTTAGATCTATGAAGTTCTTGTGGACTGGCAAATATGTAGTATCATTAAACAATTAGTTCTATTAATTGTCTTGACAATAATTTTTTGATTTTACAGGTCATAGCAGCAACTAATCGTGCTGACATTCTTGATCCTGCTCTTATGCGCTCTGGCCGTTTAGATCGCAAAATTGAGTTCCCTCATCCATCTGAAGAAGCAAGAGCTCGGATATTGCAGGTGACCATAACTGCTATGCTCCCCCTGTACACATGTATATTAAATGGATGGTCCACTAGAACTAAGCTCTTTTTTTTTTGGTCATGGAAATTTAGATCCACTCAAGGAAAATGAATGTACACCCTGATGTAAACTTCGAAGAGCTGGCGCGGTCCACAGATGATTTCAATGGGGCACAACTGAAGGCAGTTTGTGTAGAAGCTGGCATGCTTGCTTTGCGTCGAGATGCAACCGAGGTTCTAATCTCTTCCTTGGTTCATACTATATTGCTTCAGTAATTCCATTTTTTTTTTTTGTGAAAACTTATTATGGTGGAATGAGAAATCATTCCAGGCATGGCTAAAGATTGAACTCTAGTTCCATAATTAAATGGTGGGCAGTTCTCTACCACCGCACATTAGATTTCCTGTTTTCACCTGCAGTGTTTACTAACTTTTGCTAAGATGTCCTGTCACATCTTCCTGTTATGTGCCTGCATGATTACTAGTTTGGGCCCAAAATATTTTGTTTGATTCTTTTTAGGTGCATTACATTTGTCACAAAGCCAGAAAGTTCAACTTTCTTGCATTTTAGCAAGTCATTTTACTCATGCATGCATGCATGATGCATAGAATGGTGAATAAACATAATGCTTTGGTCAGGAATCTTGAAGAAAATTCTTGTCTCAATGTTACTTTCGATCATGGATATCTCATGCAATAGAGTCATGATGTCAAGTGCCAGCCTCTGACAGGCACGTACCATGCCGGGCTAGTACCGACACCTGCTGTTGGTGAGCATGGCATGTTGTATGTGTTTTTAAATATTCTTAAACAAAAGGTTATTTATTTATTTATCTATTTGTTCAGCGAGGAACACCACATGTGGTGGCACCATGCCATGTTTGCTAGTTACATTTGCCTGATTACCTGCAGTTCAATGCAATAATCACATTAATATTGTTGAATTTAATGCATGTTTAAGGAATCAAATACACTGATACTCCATTTAGGAGAGGTCACTACTACCCATATTCACAACACCACCCGAATAATGTCTTTTTTCATGTTGTCACTGTTATAATTAAAACAACAATCTGTTACCAAAAAAAAAAACAACAATCAGTTTACTTTTGTTTTCCATTTTCAGGTGACGCATGAAGATTTCAATGAAGGGATTATCCAAGTCCAGGCCAAGAAGAAATCCAGTTTAAATTATTATGCTTAGTACTTTGCGTGGGCTTCCTTATACTGATGTAGATGAATAGAAGCTATATGCTGAAATGTTAACTCTCTAGCATTTCTCCAACGGTCTTTGTTTAGAATACTTTTTATCATGAAGCATCGTGAAAATATCAAGATGTATCATCAAATGTTGTCTTGCTTTGTGCTTTCTTGGTGCCCCAAGCTATCAGGGTTGGGCTGACACACACTAAGAACATTGCTTTGTTTGGTACATAGATTGTAGTCCCAGTCTGTGGGACCACCCTGTACACAACCGCCCAGTGTGTCCGGAAATGATTATCGATGCATGAACTGAGTTTCCATCAATCGGCCGGTATATATAAATGGACTTGGATTTCGTTTGGTGTGTTATATGCCTCCTGACAATAATTTAGCCTCTGGTCTCTGTGCGAGGGGAGTGGAGTGCTTCTGTCTAGGTTCGTTATTGGGGAAAAATGCCTGTTGTATCCGATGACGTTTGGGTGGCAAGGACCCATTTGCTGGTCAAGTGAACTTTGACGGGACATCATGCGTGCATACTACCCTAAAGGCAAGCGAAGGATGAAGACAGTGAATTCTGGGAGGGAATACGCGCATATATATATATATATATTCTCTCCAGAATTAAGGTTGGCAAATGTGTTACTTTTAGGATATCTGGTGTTTAGATCATCTGCTGGGGCGTCGACAACAAAAGAATTGCGAGTGCCGACTATTTGGTGGCTGGACTAATTTGCGCTTGGTCACGGTAGAGTAGACTAGTTCTCACTGATTGAAATGTTACGTTGTCTTTTTGTTCTTTTCTTTTTTCTTTTTCGTTCCCCGTATATATCCTTTACTTTAGATATCCATATTTCAGCCTGGAGCTAAACATTTCATCGGAGAATCAGCAGCTGGAACGTGCGGCACTTTACAAAATGTACGACTACACCACACTTACGTGAGATCAAAAATCCTGCGGCTATGTTGGTCAGATGTCACTGCCAATTAGATAATAAGTTATGTGCACCTTCGAGTCAGTAGCAATGGTTCACAGCATTTGAAAAAGTACCATTGCCAAATGTCAGAATGATGCTTTGCGAGCAATAGCATGTCCTCTTTGTTGTATGGCACCAAGGTCAGCCATTGGCAGAATAGTTAGTTTAGATAAATCTTTTAAAAAATGTCTTACAACACTCTACAGAGACAATGACATTACTGATTTAATAGTTGACATCATTCTTTCGACTTACTCCTGAAACAATATAGATAATATCACATACAATTCAGAAAAAGATTTTGACATGGATGCTTTAAAACAATTACATGTTACCTACAGTGAAAAGAACACTGACCAGCATGGATCTCACTCCTCTTATATTATTAGGAGGCACCATCATGGCTTCCATTACCAGATTCTGAAGATTTCCAGTTGAAGGAAATGAGTATGAAAGAAAAGACATCAAAAGGATCTGCAGCAATTAGTTGAACAAGTGCAAAACAACGTACCATGTAAGGCTGTCAAGTTATCTCCTTTGCACGCTCCATGTGGGGAGCCATGAACGGACAAAAGCATCTCACCATGCTTTGGTAGCCTTAAAGCTTTGGGAGTCATGCCAAAAGATAATTGGTTACCAGGCGCCTGCAATAAATATGGTAATATTCAGAGCTTTGTAAATTGGTCCCCCTGATGCTTCTTGCAAAAAAAAAAGGGGGTTAAAAGGTGTCTGCAATATCATCAATACAAAATTCTTTAATTAATCAAAGTGATTTCATGCATAACTTAAGCATCTAACAAACCCATGAGACAATTGTCAACATCCGAGCCAACATATAGCCTTAAGCTAATATAGAGGTGTCTGTTGTTCTAGGCATCTGGTTTTTGATGGTTCAATCAAAATCTAGAATGCAGGAAAATCGAAGCAAAATAATTTCCTAACCTCGAGGAAACATAATGAGACTCAGAGGTTTGAAACGGTGATGTTTACTCTAACATACAAAATCAGAAATTTGCATGTTTGCAGCCTCTAAGTTCTTCTTCACTGTCAAAAATTATATGAAGCAGTCAAGATAAATTCAATATTCAGTGTCAGAGAGTTGAAATGTTGATATGGAAAAATATAAATACCAAACATGCCTGAGTTTACTGAAAACTGAAGGCCGCCAACACAATCCAGTGAAGCATGCATATTTCTACCATCAGCTTGATTTCGAGGCAAATAACTGTCTTTATCATACCATTTGATAAGGAAGGGAAAACAAGAGAAGAAGGACAGGATTAAATATCTGTAATTCTGAACTGTGTGTGAAATTCCTTGTCTTTAATAGTATGTACAGGGTGTATACATAGACCTAATTATAATAGACTTTGGTTATGATAACATTCTAATAATATTACAAGTTGGTTACGTTAATACCATTGCAACCCAAAAACTTCGTATTTCTCATTTCTTATCACTGACATGTTTGGCATATTTTTCTGGAAAAATGTTATTGCTGGAGTCTCCAGTTGTTCCTCACTTAAGTATGAGTGAAGCAATCACAAATGAGAAAGCAAGTTTTCAGTCTCTGCTGAACACAAAGCTTGAACTGCAGCAAGTCGACATTCAACCATCAAGCACAAATCTTTGCTTACATTAGTTAAAGCACTAACAGAAACAGGACAGGAGAAAAAGCAGTCTTGTAAATCTCATCAAGAGTTAGCAGTAAGAAAAAGATGCAACCAAAAACAGAGTGACTTATGGCATTAGAATGCACTTTGATGAAAAAACAAATGGCCAAATATAAGAATGTACTGTTGACTAAAGTGAATAGCACATATTATCATTAAATAGGACAAGGTAAACCTGAGAAAAATAGTTTCAGAAAAGATAAGGGTGAATATAAACCAGGAAAGATAGGGTGAGTAAGATGGAAGGCATTAAATGGGATTAGTTGATCTACAAGAACTCATAAGCCAGACAAGGCTCCATGTTCGTGGTGATGATTAAACCTCCAGACTCACTTGTCAACAAGAGGTAGCTAGCTTTCTTTAGAAGTTCTACCTATTTAGTGTTTAAGTTGGGATATTTTCTTGCTCTTGTCATTAGCTTACTAGCTAGAATCTACTAAGGTGTTTCACCCACAATAAAATTTCTCTCGATCATGTTTACACTCTTGTACCCTACCTGCTTACCAAAACTTCCACCAAGACTCAAATTTGGTACCTCTTATTGCATATCAGGATCAATCTCTGCATAGATGTGCAGTTCGCCATTATAACATCTTTTAACTGTCAACAGTATATTTCTTTGAAAATAAGAAAATGAGCCATTATCATCTTTTATGGTGCACTTAAATATAGTTTAATAATCTCACATCCTCAGCACTTATCATCCTGTAAATTATTTATAAGTCTGCTGATTTAGTTAAGGTTATAAGCGAAAAAGGTAGATCTACGAGCAAAACATTTTTCGTGCGAATGAATGGGGTTGATGAAACGGAGAGATGCTTGTGAGAATTACTTGATCACAACATGGGCAGGTTGAAAGACTGGAAAAAAGAGACCCAGACTACCTGTAAAGCCTGCATCTAGTGTGGGTCAGATTGTTGGACAATGATGGTCATGAAGATCAAAAACATGAGAATTAGGAGTGAATACATATGATGAAGGCTTAAGAGTATAAGTATTTTCATGATGAGCTAGTATAATAGCTGGTTGTGAAACATAATTCTATCAATCAACAGATGCATGGTTGTCATCTTGCCAAATGAAGCTGCTGTTTGATTAAATCTACATATAACTGGTTGGGGTTTACAGCACTAGGTCCAACCATCCAGGTCAGCCATGATAGTACAAATCACTTGACAGTCTTTGGATGCTTTTGCAGCTCTTAACTGGATCTGCGGTTGCAAATACGTTTCTGAAAGTTGGGGAAATAGGAGCGACCGCTAGAAAGAAACCCTATATTTACCAGATGGTACTTTAGAAGAGGAAAGAAGACACCAAGAAGGTTGAAGTGGCAAAGTGTCACTTTATCAACAAATTATGCCTCAATGTAAAGCGAGCAACATCTGGGTTTATACGTCTAATATAGGTGGACAAGACGAGTCCTCAAAGAAAGGTATTAATAAACAAGAAGATAATGGGAAAGGTTCTCAAAGAGGGACATTTGTACGAGAGACCTGAAATTTGTGCAAAAAAGATATTGCACTTTTCCTTATTTTGGAATTATACCTGAAAGATAATCCAGCAACTGATTAGCTGACTTCACCAAAGGAGGGGAATAAATAGATCACCAGAAATGCAAAAAGAAAAAAGACGGAGAAAGTGAGTAGGACTCGTGGTGATAATGTATATTGCAACCAAAACTGTGCAATGCTGGTAGCATGATAGTGCTTGTGCTTTGTATACCATACTATATGTGAATATGGGAGAAGTGATGAGAAGAAATGTGTTAGATATTTTCAAAATATAAGAAATAAATTTATGAAAGAGGGCAAAAGAGCCTTATACCTCTAAGGTTTCATTAATAAGTATACATAGTACAGGATATTCATATAGGGCAGCAATAATACAGCCCAGCTATCATAAAAATCCCTACTATATATAGTACAGAATATTCATGTAGGGCAGCAAATAAAACAGCTCAGCTACCATAAAACCCCTACTATATATATAGTACAGAATATTTATGTAGGACAGCAATAATACAGCCCAGCTACCATAAAACTCCTACTATACATGAAAAATAATGTACAATACTAAAAATAGCCTAACATTCCCCTGCAAGCGAAGCATCCTTGGTATGAAGGTGAAGATTGGTGCGCAAAGTCAAAAATCGAGAGGTGGACAAAGGTTTGGTGAAGATGTCAGTAAGTTGCTTATCAGAAGAGATATGAACCAAATCCAAATCGCTCGATTGAACTTTCTCCCTTAAGAATAATGATCAAGTTCAATGTGCTTTGTACGAGCATGTAAAACAGGATTTGCAGCAAGATATGTGGTGCTAAGATTATCACAATAGATGCAAATAGAGCGCCATAAGGAGGCTCCAAGATTACGAAGTAGATGATGGATCCAAACTGTCTCGATGAGCGTGTAGGCCATAAAGTGATACTCTATTTCAGTACTGGAGCGAAACATAGTAGGTTGCTTCTTAGCCGACCACGAGATAAGATTAGATCCAAAAAATATGCAATACCCAGAAGTTGACCTCTGTGTATTTGGACAATCAACCCAATTAACATCTGAAAAGGCAATGAGTGATAGACTTAGGCAGTGAAAGATAGAAATGCCGTAAGATAGTGTCCCGTGAATATACTAGAGAAGATGCTTAATAGCTTTCATGTGTGTCTTGCGAGGTGCATGGAGATACTGAGCAACCATATTAATGTCATACAAGATGTCTGGTCTTGTGAAGGTAAGATATTGCAAAGCACCAACCATTTGACAATAGGTATAGGGATCTTCAAGAGGATGCCCTTAATGAGCCGAGAGACGAGTGCTCGGAGAGAGTGGAGTGAAAACCGACTTACTAGTAAGAAACCATGATACTCAAGTAGTTGATACGCATATTTCTGTTGAGTCAAATGAAGACCAGAGGACAAGTAATTGACTTCAATGCCCAAAAAATAATTTAGGATTCCTAAGTCCTTCGTTGCAAACTCTTATTGTAAAATGCCTATAAGAGCCTCTAAAAGAGAAGAGGAGCTTTCAGTAACAATGATATCATCGACATACAAGAGAAGGACGAGAGTGCCAGAAGAGGAGCGACAAATAAACATCGAGAGATCCACGGTACTTTCAATAAAATCAATCTCAGAAAGAAAAAAAGTAAAGTGTTGAAACCAAGCCCGAGGCACCTGCGTGAGTCCATAGATGGCCTTTCTTGGGCGGCAGACATGATGAGGAAGAGAAGGATTCATAAAGCCAGATGGTTGTTTCATATAGACTTCTGTAGAGAGAACACCAAGAAGAAAGGCATTCTTCACATCAAGTTGTCGAAGTGGCCACCCAGGGGAGAAAGGCAAAGCAACCGAAGAACAGTACGAATAGTAGTCAGCTTGACAATCAGTGAAAATGATTCAGCAAAATCAATATCCTATTGCTGTTTGCAATCCTGAGCCACAAGCCGAGCCTTGAGATGCTCAAGAGAGCCATCTGCCTTCTGCTTAACCTTGTATACCCATTTGCAGCCAATGAGATTGATTGATGGTAGAGGAGGACCAAGATCCCAAGTAGAGTTAGCCAATAAGGCATCAAATTCCTTAGTCATAGCTGCACACCAACCTGCATCCTGAGAAGCCTCAGCAAAAGAGTTAGACTCGATAGGAAGAGGAGAACTTGTAGAAGCGCGGAAGGAGGTAGACTCAGTCAGACCCTTTGTCATGGATCGGATAAGCATAGAGTGTGTACAGAAAGGTGGAAGAACAATAGGTGAAGTAGGTAAAGAAGATAGCAAAACTGGTAGGTCTGCAGCAGGTTGTGTGGAAAGGAGGTTCATAAGATGGAGGATCAAGGTCGGTTGTAGTAGTGGTGTAATAGTCCAGAAGGTTGTTTGTACGGTATAGACCCAGAGTTCTTTTTGACCAGTAGCAGCGATGTGGTTCTCATCTCTAATCTGTATGGCATCATGATTCAAGTTGGTAGGAGATTGAGTTAATGACTCAGAGGTTGATGAATAAACAGAGTGAGTCGATCGATACAAAAAGTGCTAGAATAATCAATAATAGAGATACGAATGAAATTGAAATCAGAGAGTGCATCAATAGAAGGATTCTCACCCAGTAAAGGAGGATTAGAAAGAAATTTTAAAACAAGTGAAAATTTGAAATAGTAGAAATAGATGCAGAGGATGTAGAAAATTTGGAGAGACAGAAATATGAAAAAATTATTTCAACAAAGATAACATGCTTAAAATAAAATTTTACTAATGCTTGGATATAGGCAACGAAACCCTTTATGCTTATATGAGAGTCCCAAGAATACACAAGTGATCGAGAAGAGAGCTTATGATTGGCAATATCCTCTAGATTAGGATAACACAGGCATCCAAAATTTTTATAAGTTGCAAGTCAAAAGGACACAACCATGCAAAACATTGTATCGCGATTTTCTTCAAAAGCCCACAAACGAGGAGGCATGCAAATTTGAAAAAGAAGACTTCTAACAACACTAGATAAATGTCTATGTTTTCTCTCAGCAACACCATTTTGCTGTGGTGTGTGAGGACAAGAGAATCTGTGAATAATCCCAATCTTTGAACATAGAGCAGAAAATTTTTCATGTATATACTCCTTAGCATTGTTAGATTGAAGAATTTTAATTTTGCGATGAAAGATATTTTCAACCCTTGCCTGAAACTCTAGAAATTTTTCAAAAACCTCATGTTTAAATTTTAAAAGATAAAATCAAGAATATCATGAGTAATCATTCATAAATATTACATAATATTTATATCTAAAAACAGAATGAACATGTGCCTGCCATACATCAGAATGAACAAGTTGAAGAGAAAAAATAGAATTTGATTTAGAATCATCAAAAGAAGTTTAACATGTTTTCCTATGTTGCAGGCATTACAAACAGATAATTTGATTTCAAAATGACTATCAGAAACAACTTTATTTCTTTAATAAATTTAGAAAGAGCAGTAAGACTAGGATGACCTAACCGTCTACGCCAAATATTTCCACTAAATCTAGATGCAACAAAAGCCAACTATTGCTTATTCTTTACGCTTGCAACTTTAGAAAAAATTGGATAGCATGAAATTCTTGAACTACGGCATCTGAGAAGCTCCTTCTCCGTTTCCATGTCCTTTACAGAAAAATCGAAAGAGTCAAATTCGAAAAAGAATTATTATCATGGCAAAATTGACGAACAAAACAGAAAATAAATTCTTTAATAGAGGGAACAACGAGAATATTTTTGAGAGCAAAAGAGTTGGAAGGAGTATTCAACTGTGTTTCATCTGTCTGAGTAATATTAAGTAATTTTATTACCAACTAGAATTTTTTCTTGCCCAATATAAGGTTTAGAAAATGAGAGAATATCAGGATTAGCAGTTATATGATTGATACTCCAGTATCTGGTACCAAACCTCCTCACTAGGCTCATGAAGGCTCATAGCACCGAAAGTCTAAGGAATGTCATCTGTAGTGAAAGTATGGTTGAAGCATTGCCTACACTGAAGAGCAGAATGATTAAATTTTCACATATCTGGCACTGTGTGACAGACCGTGGAGCATAGGGCTGTTGGTTAGGTTGATTAGGTTGAGGAAAGACTGAAGATGTGAGTATGCTCCATGGTAGCCACGATTAGGATTTGAATTGTGTCTGCCACGCTGTCCTCGGCCTCCATAAAATCTACCCCTATGGCCTCCATGATTACATCGACCACGATGTGTATAAAGGGCTTCACCTCCAGTGATGAAAGTAGCAGGTGGTGTCGTCAAGCCGGTATGACACTGAACTTCTGTTTCTTCTTGCATTAGTAATCGAAGTTGCTCAGAGGTAGGTTTCCTCCTGTGTGTGTCCAAAGCACTTACAAATCCTCTATATTCCTCTGGTAGTCTCAGAAGAATAGTCATGACCAAATTGTGATCCGACTCGACTTCTCCGATCGTCTGGAGGGCATTACTTATCAATTTAACTTTTTGCATATATTCACTCATACCCATTAATCCTTTCTTGATGCTTTGTAACTCATATTTCAGAGAAAAGGCCATAGAGACAGTCTTGTCAAGAAAGTATGCTTCAATGATTTTTTATACATCATGGGCTGTTTTGGATGAACTGGATATGACCATCTGTAATATGCTAAGAGACAGAATAGCATTAATCCAGGAAAGTATGGTGGTATCTATCTTCTTTCACACTAAACGCTCGGGATTCATAATTGTCTTCTTATCAGTTGTTTCACTAGTCTAAGGAGGAATAATACCAGTCCCATCCACATGCGAAGTAACACCAAAACTTTCTAAGACATTTAGAAAAACTTGTTTTCACATCAAATAATTAGAATCTGTGAGGTCTAATGGCATGAGAGTTTTGATGTTAACAATTGGTAGTGCTGAGGTAAAAGAAGACATGTTGTCACCGAGAAAAAAAACCGCAACAAGGAGCAGAGATGAGGTCAGAAGTTACCAATGAAAGATTATTTCCTGATGAAAGAGAGACACCAGAGAGAACCAAGTGCCACCAGGAAAGACTGAGCGGCACCAAATAGTAAGAGAAGAGATCGCCTATGGAAGAAGATGAGGTTTTGGTGGTTGGTGGCTGTGGATCGATATTCCCTAATTAGGGTTCTCACTCTGATACCATGAAAGAGGGGCCAAAAAGCCTTATACCTCTAGGGTTTCATTAACAAGTATATATAGTATAGGGTATTCATATAGGGCAGCAATAATACAGCCCAGCTACCATAAAAGCCTCTACTATATATAGTACAAAACATTCTTTTAGGGCAGCAAATAATACAGTCCAGCTACCATAAAACCCCTACTATATATATAGTACAGAATATTCATGTAGGGCAGCAATAATACAGCCTAGCTGCCATAAAAACCCCTATTATACATGAAAAATAATATACAATACTAAATATAGCCTAACATTTTATTTTAAATCAAACCAACCAACCATTGTGGTAGTTGGTTGGCTAGCATCCTGTCAAAAGCATGTGAGTTCAACTTGATTAAACATTGATTTTATAGACACTACTATCAAATCAACTGGATCACGAATGCACATTAGTTTGACTCGTTAGTGCAAAATGTGATCAAACGTTGAGCCTTATTGTATCTTAAAAGCTTGTCATATATTTACTTGCATACTTGATTGGTGAGGTGAATAAAGCCTTAAGGAAAGCGACCGTGCTACATACCTTTTTCAAGATTTCCATTTTTTCCTCCTTTGCTCCAACAAAATGTGCGTGTAAGAGAGATACAGAGAAAGATGAGTCACTCACATGGAATCTAAAGTTTATCCATGAAATTCTATGGAAAAATATTCGTTGCAACGGTGATACCACGTCATATGTGTCACAAACCAATAAAAATTCCTTTATTTCATCGGTTCTAGTGTATTTTATTGATTCCCGTGAATAATACCCACACTACCCCCTTGTATTTCACTGATTCCCGACTTCTAATTGGTTTGTTGCAAATATGGCATGGTATCACCATTGCAATGAATATTTTCTCAAATTCTATGTAAATGCAACCAAAGAACCCTAACATGAGTTGAGTTAACTCAGCTGAACAAGCCCCTATATAAGGTAAACTCAAGCACCACTTTTAAAATTTTTGCTTTGGACTAATGATCCCTTAGGAAGCTAATCTCCATCATCTATGAGTTTTCGTTTGATTCTGTTTACTTTCCTTGATGATAGGAAGGAGACCCACAGCCAAACCATCAAGATTTTTATACCTAAAGACTTTGAAACGAATGAAATTTCCATCTTTGCAGAATCGGTTATGCTAAATAGATAGAGTATCACTGTGATCTTTGTAAATGAAGTGCAATGCAATTGCTTGCTCCCGCATTTTGAACTTTTAGAAATTAGAATATGCTTGTGTAAATGTATTATCATCCTTTGTCAGAAAAAAGGAATAACTCAAAGAAAGAATGCTACATCGGATAGATAGTAGAGTACATGCATGAGGCCATCAATGTAAGTACATGAACCGATGAACGACACATCATCCTGAAACTAAAAGATATTGGGTACCCACGAATAGGTTTGTGTGGCTGTCAACAATCCAAGCAAACAAATTTACTTATGATACAGTAGAAATTTGAAACAGAAGTACTTTCTTGTAGGGAAACCACCGATTTTGGATTCCTACGTTCAAGTGGATCTCAAAAGGATCCTTGAAATTAGAGCCCCTTCGAAAAGGAAGAGAGGTTAAATCAAGAATAAAACTATTGTTTATAATCAAATTTCCTAGTGATGGAAAAGAAGCATCGTGCCGATTAAATTCTGGTGAACAAGAAGCATCATCTTAGATATACAAACTCCAGTATATATATTATATCTTTTTAAATCTCAAAAAAACGACGTTTTGTGACTACCAACAAAATCATGGATATAAGGAACGACTCAATTCTTTACACCTGCCACAATTCGCCACAGAACTAGCTTGAAATCAGATGAATGACATATGAATAGAATACCTTCAGGACTATTGAACGCACGCTGTCGCTCCACGAACTGCACCGCCATGTTCTCCCTCGGCCCAGCCTCTGCGATCGGTCTTTGGCTTCATGGAAGACTCCGTGAACTGAACGCCCGCTTCCTCTCCCTTCTTGCCATCGCGATGATTCCCTGTTGAGAAAACCGAAGCCCTACCTGAAATCGAAATAGGAGGGAAGGCAGCGTGGAGAAGCTTGAAAACCCCAGAAGAGCGGCAAGATTTTGGGCCCATCCTCTCGGACCGAAGGCAAGAGAACGAAGGCAAATTGAAGACCCACAGTATGGATGTGCCTAATCACGCTACCCATGGCATGATAAAACCCAAGATACGGTATTGCGGATCTTCTTTGCATCCTAAAATACGTACAGAATCAGAACTTGTAGATACGCCTGGGTCGTAGCAAACATAAGTTTATTTCATTAAAATTGTTATTTTGTATCACCTAATTCATTAGTTAAAGACTCGGAGATCGTTTTTATTTATAATTTTGGGCATTCTTTAGTTGTTTAGATTACCATCATCGGTGCTGTAGTCCCTCAAGCACCAGCTTCATGTAAAACCGGCGGCTACTGCCGACTACGTAAGTCATTATCTCTACGTCCCCGGTTGACCATAAATCAATGCAAGTCCGTATATTGTAACTCCCATTTGCCAACTTTACGAAGATGCATTAGCACCTATATTAACCTTCGATTACTTAGAATTCTCCAATTCATTATTTCCTGTAAAGTCGACAGCGCCTGCCGACTTCGCTTTCTCCATCCACCTTTCTGCATCCGTTTGGAAAACCAGGGTTCCTTGCGTACCATTTAATGTACCCCTCGGCACCCGATCCGATTTTTCGGCGAGCTGCCCGGGATAAAGTGGCTATTAAAGTCCGAACCGTCACCGGAGCATGGTGCGAAAAATTCGATTGGCGTTCCTTCGGGCATCCACCACCGTGGGGGTTTACACAAAGCGGTACTGGTAAAGAAGCGGAAAGACGGTTAACCGTCCCCTTCTTGGGCTTCCACCTTTCATCAATTAATATTTAACAGTACGCTCGCGTCGGAAGCAATCGCCTCCTCCTCCGCAACCTCAGATCGCTCTCTCGATCGCTCCGGCCACGAGCATGGAGGCGTCGTCTTGGGACGCCCTCCGGAAGCAGGTGCGTTTCCATTAGATATCTTCTTTCTTCTTGATTTGTTCTTCTCGTTTTATATTGGAATTTTCGAAAGAGTTGGTGTTGATTTGATCCAGTAATGCGGCTTCTTTCATTAATTGTTCTCCCCATCCATGATAGTATCTATCGATCCCGGCTAAGATAGTTTGGAAAGATTTTCCGTCCCGGTTCAAAATTAGGTCAGAAAAATGGGATCCTTATGTGGTCAGATGTTTGTTTTGGTTGATCTATTGAATTTAGGTCCTGGATGTGGTTTCATCGTCATAATTAAATCTAGAGCTAGAAGATGTGATGCGTAGCTTCTTGAACAGGGGACTTGGATCCATATGGACTGGATTTCTCGGACTAGATCAACTTTGGGGCATTATATGATTCAATGGTGGTGCGTAAAGTTAGCGATCTTATTTCCAGGAATTATTTATGCTTCGGTTTGGTAATTTGAAACTTGTACGTCGGGATTGTAGATCCAGTCTGTTTCATGTAGGAAGATTTCTTCTTCTTCTTTTTTTTTTGGCTTAGCTTCTAAAGTTTTTATGTTGGGGCTCTATGGAAAAGAAATCTTCTTTTTCACAAAAACATGGAAAATTATCTTATAAATCTTAAAGGAGTTAGAATAGATCTGATATTATTATGCGGTCATCTTGCAAGATTGTTAAACAATGAGCTCCTACTTCTGGTTTGCTTAAAACAGGTTTTGTGTGTTCCAGATTGTCAGTGTTCCAAACTCCTCGATTTGGCTTGGTTTCTACTAGGGTCGGGCCTGTTGTTCTTATGGAAGGATGAAGTAAGGGTGACAGCTTTAAATGGGTTGAAACATGGTTTTCAGCTTATCTTAAAGCCCAAAAAATAACAAGACCAGGCTTATTAAGAGCCATATAGTTTTGCCTGAAACAGCTGAATTTGAGCATTTTCAAGCATAAACAGCTGAGTGTTATTAGTGTTAGGTCAATGACCATGTGATCCATACACACTTATATTCATATGATTGTATCAAACTAATATGTCAAAGATCAATAGATGTAACATTTAAGCTGATGCTTTAAACCATACTTTTTTGAGTAATAACCAACTTGGTATTGAGGGGTCTTACTTGACAGAGAATTATGATCTGTAGCTCGACAAACAGACCTATGTGACTATCGAGTGTTTTATGTATGACTATTTCCTTCTTTTCTCCAAGCCTTCCTCTTGTTTTCGATTTCATATGGCTGGTTCATGTGGCTTTTTTGTTGCAAGTTCTTAGTGATATGCTCTTGAGAAGCCTCCACAATTGCATCCTTCTTATTATTTTTGACATTCCAACATTTTTTAACTTGACATATATTAGTTTCATTTCTTAAAAAAAATGCATTTAGTTACTCTATAGAGAAACCTTTGAGATTCCACTGCAATTTTGTTTCAACAAACTGTTTTGCAACTTTTTTTCTCCAGTTGTAATGAGGATGAATTGGGCCACAAACCTTACATTATCATCAATGCGAAACAGCATATAAAAACTGCTTACTCCGACAATTTCATACAAGAAAAAACTGAAACTCTTCAAATAGGAATAAAGCTATGAAATATGTGCATATATTCCTCCAGTATGAAATTAGAACAATGAAACATATATTGTGTTTCATGATTACAATATGCTGTATTTCTTCCAGCAGGTGAATACTGTGCCAGTGTTTGTCTGAAGTCCATTGGCGAAGTGGTCATTTGATAAATATATCCAACCATTAGTGAAACTATTTTCCTTTTTCATGCAGGCAAGGAAACTTGAAGCTCAGCTGGATGAGCAGATGAATTCATATCGTAGATTGGTCTCTATGAAAACTGATGGTTCAGAGAACGATCTTGAATCTGGAATAGAACGATTACTGAAACAACTTCAGCATGTTAATGCCCAAATGCAAACCTGGGTATCTTCTGGAGGCTCAGAAATTCTTTCACATACATTAACTCGGCACAAAGAAATTCTCCAAGATCTTACTCAGGTACAAAAGCTTGTTAACCAGATGAAGAACCAATAAAATTTAAGCTAAATCTGATTGTTAATTCTAAATGAAACTATACCTAGAGTATACTCCTAGTATGTATCAAGGTCTAGTGCCCTTGAATATTAGACTTGGCATGCTGCTTTTATCGTTCTAAACCTCCCATTGTTCAAAAGACTAGGACCAGAACTACATCAGTGCTTGGCATATATAGAATCTGGCAAATGCTAACCCTGGTGTCATATTGTTTTAAATGCAGGAGTTTTATCGGCTCCGCTCTAGCCTCAGGGCTAAGCAGGAACATGCATCACTCCTTCTAGACTTCAGGGATTTTGATAGGGCAGGATTGGATATGGAAGAGGGAGCTGGTTCTGTTGATCAGGCTCTTCTTAAAGAACAAGCAGCTCTAAGTAGAAGTTCAGGACAGGTCTCTCTCTCTCTCTGATGCCCTCCATTCTCTTCCTCTCTCTTGCCCATCTTGTCCTGCAGCATTTATCGGATTTCATCTTAAAATGCAACTAGTGGAATGGCCAATTTTGATGCTACAAGAATGCATCATTTGCTACAAAAGAAAGTTATCTTTACTAAGCTGGGATCTTTAAGGAATAAATAATGTTAGATTGATATCTCATCAGTACCAAGGTCCTGTTTGGGATTGCTATTGACAGCTTTGGAGGTTTAAAAGTAGAGCTTCTAAGAAATAAAGTTTTTGGAAGTAAAATTTTTACAAAAAGCTATTTGTTGTTTGGTAACCACATTATAAAGTTCTTTGAAACTTTAACATATATTTGGTAACTAAAATAAAAAAATACTTTTGATATGATAAAATGACAATAAAAAATATTGCATAGTATTGTATGGTAGAGAATAATATAATATAATATATTAAAATATTATTATACTATATAATATTATTATTATATAATATAACATAAGATTGTAATATAATATAATAATATTATAATTATAATATAATATATTAGTTATAATCTAATGTAATCATAATATAATTATATCATATTATTAT
>KE504839.1:656688-668778 GCA_000441515.1 Elaeis oleifera
TTAAAGATTTTAGTAAGAGATTTAAGAAAGAATTTAAGTGAGTCACTCTTTTGGTCCAAGCCCAAATTCTTATTTGGATGAGTCATTCTAACTGAGTTCGGGTCTTATATTCGGGTCCGGTTCGGATCAGGTCGGTCGGGTCATATATCTTGAGATCCAAATTAACCCAAAATCTCCACGGGTCGGGTCGGATCCAAATTCAGAAAATCCAGACCCAACCCGGAAAGATGAACGGGTCCAATTTTTGAACCCGACCCGGCTCCATGGGTCTTTTAAATGGATTCGGGTCGGGTCTAACCGGGTCGGGTCGGGTCGGATCACGGATCAACCCGATCCGTTTGCAGCCTTATGTATGTATGTCTGTCTGTCCGTTCGTCCGTCTGTGCGCGTGCATGCGCGTGCATCTGTGTCTGTGTGTGTCTATATATGTATATATATGTGTATGTATGTATATATGTGTGGAGGTGCGATGACTAGTAGGGCCGGAACAGAATTGAAATGGGTTGTTTGCCACTGAAACTTAATCTCTGGACAGGAATATGATACCTGAACCCAGTTGTAGTAAGACCCTATTCACTTGCGTCATCGGCTCTTCAGTCATGCATTGCATCTCAAATGCTTCCTGTAGTTTGTTTCAAGGTTAAGGGAAAAAGCACAACATCGCGAATTGCACATGCTTAAGCCTCTTTCTTCCATGTTGAGGGAGAAGAGGAAAGCAAAAATCGGGGACTGAAAAGACATGAGCTTCTGGCAATTCGGCGAAGAAAAACTAGAGTAAAAGCAGAATTGAGGCAGTTACAGACTAAACTAAAGATATTGAGCATAACAAATGTCATTCTTGTAGCTTTGATGATTTTATTCTGATGTATGCGTCGTGAATTTTTCATACGAAAGCAAATTTGTTTTATTGTTCTTCTTAGAATAGAGCTCGGTTGAAATGCAGTTTAAATACAGATGGAGAGGATTGGATAATGACTAGATAATTAAGGGCATAAGTTTCCTTCAAAGTGGCAATGGTTCTGAACGGGGAACAATGCAGCCCCCTGTTAGTTGCTCTTTGTATCGGTTAGCAAGATTTGGTGTACTGGATTTTTATTATTCCAGTATCACCTCAGGGAAGGCCTCTACACTATTCTCTCGAGATGAAAAGAAACATGCTTGGAATAGTATGAATAGAAGGATCAGCAATTGACAATCCATTTGTTAAAATGTATCACCTTATTGGCTATTAGCAGAAGGCCTTCTAGTTTATATTTATATTTGTCTGTCTGTTAAGGATCATCTTCATGAGATTTCTTACCCCTTTCTAAACCTTCGTTTATCCGCATGGTACTATATTCGCTTATCTAGCTACCCTAAAAATTCTCCTCCAGTAACTTATCATGTCAACTAACTGCCTTTGGCTCAGTGATCTGAGTGATCGAACTGTTGTCCATTGAGATCCACTGATAAGTTTGTGTTGCCTGCTTGCAGCGCTTATATATGGGGCTCGCGGGGATGGAGCTTTTATAGTTTTTTATGCAACACTGTGCTGAAATATGAGTTAACAGACTATAGATTCATGATCTGAACGTGTAAGATTTGGCAGAATCCTTAGTTTCAAGGAATTTTGACACAGCTTCTGTTGACCAAGTACTTTTCCTGCTGTAAAGAGAATGCTAGCTTCCATTTCCAGAAACCAAGAAGAGATGTGGTCATCAGACTCATGCCTAAGTTCATTTAGAAGCACCAAAGTAGCCCACCTGATCTCCTCACAGATGAACTATTTATTGGCTGAATTCTCGTAGGAGACTTTGAAAGGGAAGCTGAAAGTATGATTCTCTGAACTTGCTAGCTTGAGGACACCCTGCACTCCTTTCTTTGGAACCAATCTGGAATGCAAACAAGGATGGAAAGCTCCGTATCTGATCCAAGCGCAGGTCGACTCTTAGCAGTGATAGAGATAGCATAGCTTTAGACGGGGGCAGAGCCCCTTCCGTACAGGTATCGGTGGCTGAACTGCAACTGCTAGTGATGGGAAGAAGAAAGAACTCCCATCAGATTGGTTCTCTCTCTCTAATTAGGAGAGGCTGATAAGAAATCATACCAGATGCTAGATCTTGTTCATAGCTTCCATTTAAAAGCTTGTACTCGGTGGTTTCACTAAGAAATGTTTTGGAGAAGGATAGAGTGCACCATTAGTTGAATCATGTCTCTCTCGTAAAGCCTTTGCGTTGTGGGGCTATTGTTCCTTGAGGCATGGTTTGAGCCGTGGTGCGGAGCTTGGTGGTAGTTTGATCTAGAGATAGGAAATACTGCATGTAGAGGCTCATTTACTCTGAAATTTAGATAGAAAGGGACTCATTATGCTGGGATCTTAGGTAGAAAGAGGTGAGATCTTTTTAGGTAAATTAATGTCTTAGACAGCGAACTAATCTTTATTCCAGTGGTAAAAAGGTTACTCAGAGGAAATGGCATCAGGTCAAATGGTTGTTTCACTTGCTAAAGGAAAACCTTTACCACCCATTAAAATATTAGTAATGGAGGAAATGAGGGATGCCTCAGGTTATGGAACTATTGAGCTATGAGAGTTGAGAAGTAGCCTTGCATAATGACGAGTTCATCTATTAAATTTAAGAAGCTGATATGAGGTTTCTGAGAATTGTTGGACAATAGAAACAAAGTGAAGTCAGATGCAATCCTTTGAATGAACAAATGAAGAAAGTGCAGTGCACTTAAATAATTATGGGAGTCAGTGATCAAGCACCAAAATCAGTTTTTGCCATTTTATATAGGCATATAGGAAATACCATCTCTTCCTTGATATATAGGTGGTCTAATATTGTTTTCAGACATACATTCTCCATGGCTGAAAATGTTTGGAGAACTGTTTTTCTGTAGGAAGGTTGATGATGATCTAAAAACACATACCGGCGCTTTTTCTCGAGGAGATATTACATGTCGTGCCTTCAGCTTGAGGCAGCAAAAACATATCACACGCGAAGCTTTCAAGTAGATAACCATATTTTTATTCGCCAGGGACCTTTTTAGTTTAGATCATCAGTGTCTATAGTTCGTTCCAGGTTGATGGCAACATTCAGCAAGTATGGTTTTAAATTGAACTTCATTTTTATTTGCCAGAGACTATTTTAGGCTTTAGTTTATCAAGGTCTATACTTCACTCAAAGTTGATCAAATAATTGATTGAAGTATGAGAAGAGCAAATTTGTGCTGCATGTGGCACGTGTTTGCGAGTCAGAACAAATAGATAAAATTGGCAGGTCTCTCTTGTGACAATATCTCATCTCTTCCATCGCAGGCTTCAAGGTTACATTGTCACTTGGCTCAATATCTCATCTCTTTAACATGAAAGGACCACCGCACTCCCAGTAATCTTCCAGATAAATAGATGGTCCCGAGGCTTCTATCTTACTCGCGCAAGCATCACCAAAAGGCAGTCTGATGGCGACTTCAAAGGAGCAAGTAGGTCTTTGGCCCAGTCCTATTGGCTGGTGTTCTCATTCATCCATATCTGCTGATGTTAGCCAAAGTTCCTTTGATGGGATATAGATACATATATTAAGGAAAGATGGAGACATTTAGAGATCTCAATAAGATATGCTCCTCGATGCAAGAGACAAGCCGGAAAAAGTTACTCTCACATCAGCTCTATGTCAAGGCATTCAGGCAAAGGAGTGGAGATAAATGAAGCACACCCAGAGGTCACTTACATCTAATAATTTCCTGACACTGTCGTTTTGAAGTGGGGGAAGGACGGAAAAATGTGCTGGAGTGGACTTGAGTTTGTGATGACGGTTGAGAGGAAATGACTAACGAGTGCTCAACTCCAAGAGGGAGGATGTTTCTTCTGAGTATCCAAAGGATGCGATCATACCATATAGAAAGCTGCATGTATTAGAAGTACACGAGGAGGTGGAGTTCTGCTACCGCCCTTCTGAGACAACAAGGTGGGATGGGCCATTCCACGTCAGCTTTACCACCTACTTGCCGGCCACATGTCGGCCAAGCTCGGAAAATAAGGGCTTCCAGATCTGCCACCTACGGCGTCACAGTATAGGTCGTGCCCACCCCACGGGTAGGAACAGCAACTTGTGTTCTTTAATGATATATCGGCCCATTATGGGCTCACAAAGTGGGCCCTTGTGCCATGTCATTGTCGCACCAAGAACAAAATGTCGTGAGCGTACTATAAGCATCTATTCAGTTGTGCATGATTGCGAGCTAGGAGAGAGTTTTCATTGAAGGGAAGAGATGGAAGGAGAGAGATAGAAGGAGGTACAATTTGATCAACCATAATAAGGATTCAGTTAAATTACTTGCATTGAAGTAAGATGGAATATGATAAATTTCTAACTTGAGTACTTCGAAAGTTTGCAATTGACTGTATGTGCTAATTAAAGATGTCAACTATGAGCTATGTAAGTTGATTTGTTGTAGTATAAGAGGAAAGGTGGATTGGTACTACAAGATTACAATCTTCATGCACTTTCGTGCATTCAATTTCATTGCGATGCCAAAGATTAACTCCAACCGAAGGGTGTGAGCAGTAAATAGACAAGCTAAGTTATATGATGAGAATTCACATTGGGGAGTTGTATGAGTAAGGGCGATTGTGATGAATATATTCCTCGCATTTGAAAACAAAATTTGTTGGTCAATTTTCATTATTTGAAATTTAATTAATATTTAATAAATTAATTAATCATGTATCGTTCGATAATGCAGTACAGCTAATATCAACTGTTGCTGATGTCTTCTTACCACTGCTTTCACATTTGTTTCTCATGATGAGTTGCACGAACATATTTATATCATTTTGCTTTTGAGTTTTAGTTTTTGATTATTCTAACCTTTCTGGTTTTGCTTTTTGACGAACTTTTGCTTTCTTTTTTGATTTTTCAACATTTCAGCTGCTTAAATCATTACCAAGTGCTGAACTTCAAACTATGGTTCAGATATCATGATTGATATATCCATTAAACAGGTACATACCTAAAATCTTTTACTTATGTTTGAAAAAGTTAGCTAGATCAGCCAGTTGGTTTGCATTTCTAGGCACAAGTCATTTTATACATATGATGATCTCTAGTCCATTAGATTGCTTGTTTGGCTAAGTTCAATTAAATCTCTTTTAATGGCTTGTGCTGGTGGGGTAAGATAAAGAATCATCTTTGGTCTTAATCATACAGAGTAAAACTTACTTTAACTTATATAAGGTCTATCAATTAAGTGGTTTGGATTTTTTTCAAAGTCTAGGATATAAATAATGTTAAACTAAGTTAAGAGAGACTTATCAGTATACTAAGAAGATGAAATGAAGAAGAAGAAGATGCAACGCAATAATCAGTATATTGATTAGATATCCATGTAAAATTCTTAGTTCCCTCGTCTCTGTTTCAAATTTAATTTTTCTCGCCAACTTACAATTCCTTAGCAATTTAGTAAAGTAGGAAACTATCATTAGTGCTTCCCAAGCCATTTAAAGGCAGTCAACCGTCAACTTTCAGGGAAAGTCACTGATTACCGATTAAGACAGGCGGACACGCAGAGATTGTTGTATGCTAAAGACACTAAGCAGTCCAATTCTTTCTTTGAGAAAATATTAGGCAATACAATTCATAGGGAAGAAGCTTAGATGGTAAGACTACCATAAATGGTGGGCCGACACACAAACCTCCTGGGATATGGGGAGGGTCGTGCATCCTTTGCCCATACAAGTAGAGAGGTTATTTTGGTGTTATTTAAAACCGATCTCCAAATTATAATGGAGCAATCTTACCATTACGCCAAACACATCCGCTATTATAAGATCCTTAATTCTTGACACCGTTGCACTAAATAAACAAATATATAAACAAATATCCGGAATCCCATATAGCTTCCTAGTCGCCTTAGAAAGAAAATGGATGGTATCTTGCCAATAAATTCACTTCATAACCCTTATCCCTACTTGTATACGGAATCCTTCCCATTCCCAAGCCCTTATAGTTCCACGCCACATTTATTATGCAATGAAAAAAACGTGCTTCTGAGAATTCCATCCAAAATAGCAGCAGTTGTCATGCGTTCAAGAATCCAAATCCATAAATTTTGGGCCCAAAAAAGCAAGACAAGCAGCTAAAGTAAGTGCCAAAGGGGTTCTTATGCTTGACCACCATATATACTAGGTTCATGATCTATGTTTCCTTAATATGAAAACAATAACCTACAGGTTGATATCGCAGTACCAAACAATACTACATCCATCAATCCTAGTTTAGATGGCATTCAAATTGCACCCACCCAAGAGAGAGAGAGAGAGAGAGTAACCGTAAACCAGGCCACATTTCCATACGGAGGAGACGGCAATTAATCCTTATCGTCTCATGTAATCTTTATCTCCATTCTTTGCAGTCGAACCATCTCTTTTTAAACCGCACCAAACATCAACATCCAATCCCAAGCCTGACTCCTTTCCCATGGAATCAGCCGGAGCCACCACCCACTCTAAGGCCACTTCAAGCATCTCCAACGACAAGACCATCATGGCAAAGGCCAAAGAGAAGGAAGGAGCAGTAGGAGGAGGAGATCCACCAGAGGGCAATGAAATCTTATTAGATCTCGGTCTCTCCAATAAGGAGTCCGATGATGGCATCTTGTCATCAGCCCAGCCGGTGCTTGAGCTCGACCTTATCGGATCGTTAGATGCCGCAGCCAGCCGGACTGCCGTCGAGGCCCCAGCGCCGCCGGAGTCCCTAGCGTCGGAGCAAAGGGTGTTCCCATGCAACTACTGCCATAGGAAGTTCTACAGCTCGCAGGCGCTCGGCGGGCACCAGAACGCTCACAAGCGCGAGAGGTCACTTGCCAAGCATGGTCCCCGCCCGGGCCTCAGCCCTGCCAACCACCCCATGCACTGTTTCCACCGAGCATGGCGGCGGCGCCGCTGCATGGGGCCTTTGGCTGGAGGCCGCTGGGAATTCAGGTGCACTCCATGGTCCACAAACCTTCCTTCGGGGTGGTGCCCAAGGTGGAGGACTGCTAAATGCCAAGCATGGGTGGTGTCGGCCGGCGACATCAATCATCAATCAGCAACCAGCCATTAGGAGACTGCAAATTGAGAACTTCGGGCCTGCGGTGCGGCCAGAGGTCCTGTCGCAAGGTTTGATGAGCCGGCGGTGGCGACCGGAGGGTATCGGTGGGGTGGTGGGAATCAAATGAGTGTTGGGAAAGAGGAGGTGCAGAAGCTCGATTTATCTCTCAAGCTTTAGAGTATGGTAGGTGAAGTAGTTTAGATCTTTGATCTCTAGAGACAAGTCAAGCTCTTGTTATAGGCAAGAAATTGTTCATGTGGATTGATGGTTGAGGAGATTCTTGATGATGATCTTCGGTGGTTGAGAACTTTCATCCTGATGGATTGGATGCTTATCTTTGTTTGACTATAGATATTAATGGATACTAACACGTTTTTCTGATCATATAGGAACAATTCCTTGGAAGCAGAGAAGGTTATTCCGATAATTAATAAAGAAAGCATTTCACTAAATAAATTTCTCATAAAAAGTGCAATTAGAAGGATGGGTCTTCGAGGTCATTTAAATTTCAAAAGATTTCCTCTTTTTGTTCGATGCACTGTCATTGTGTACTTCTCACTCGCAAGATAGAAATATTTATGATTATTCATGCCGGGTAATGTTTTGTTTATGATGTTGGCTTAGGAAACGGTAAAGGTATTTCCAATTTAGAAAATCTTATAAATTATAGTCCATTAGTTTTCAATAGATTGCTATAAGAGAAAATGCACAACCTAAATTTAAATTTCTTGTACGTAGACAACTTTTACCAACTCTTATAGATATATATTACACGCTTTATATAATATTTCTAACAATTGTTTCTATACAAAATCTTCTAGTTGTCTTGATTCCATTGTGATCTAGGTCTCCCAAAGTTTTTACCGTATTAGTTTGGAGGAATCAATATATTAAAAGTATCGCCAATTTTGCTTTGCATTCTCGACTATTAATTTCTATAAATCGTTAATGAATTGGGAGGATACAAATTTGTGGAAAATAATTAATGCCGCATTAAAAAGCTTACGTGGAGAATTTACCGCCTAACAACAAAGATAGTAAGAGTTGCCCCTCTTTACTCTCTCCATTAACCTACTCTACAGGCATTCACTCAAGAACTTTTTTGGCATGTGATCTATTTCATTGATTCCCGAGATAAAGAGCATTAAGTATAGCTTTAAAGTCATGGCTGGGAGTTTTTTGGTCTCATGGAAAGGAAGTCGGCGAAATTAGCGCGTGCGTGAATTTGAGAAGCCAGTTAAGAATAAGAGAAGTCGTGCCACATGTTTCAAGTTAACCTGCACTAATAAGTGATGCAGTTTTCCTCATGAACAATCTGCAGAATAGTTCTAACCAGACGTACCAATTAAGTTGGCGTCTAGTTTGCTACTAAAGTCCGTGGTTACTCTTGGAATTTGGAACTGGACTTTAGCATTCAATAGGGTCATAGGGCTTTAGGGATCGTGGTCCAAGCTCGATCTGAATTGACTTTAGATCTAAAATTTATATCCAAATTGATGCAACAATTGGTGAGTTTGGGCCAAGTAGAGTTTTCTCCCTTATCAGGACAGAGTGGTGTGCAAGTTCTAAGGGTAAACTCAGATTTTTGAAATAATTTTGTGGAAAGCAAATTGGATCCTTTTGGATTTGTTGGGATCGGATTGAATCCAATTTTATGGGCATATAACTCAAATTGAATCGAAGTTGAATCCTAACATGGAATATATTCCCGTCCCCTGAGCCTCAGACGGATGCATTAGTTGGGACTTAAGATGGTGCAGGTACACCCGACACGCTGTAGTTTACGATATTTGGGACGTCAAACAAAACATGAATCGTGATGCAACAAAGGTCCAAGTCAAGCAGCTTCGGATTTCGGGACACAATCTTTGGGTTGTTGGAGCCCACGTCAACTCAACTACGCATGCGTGTACCTCGTGGATCCTTTTTCAGAGTTCAAAGTAATATCTTCCTACCGATCTCTTGTCCTACTCTTCGAATACTTTATTAATTAAAGGTCACATCTACTTCTCCTATTTATATGGATCCGATTAATTGTCCATTTTGTGCTAAATCAGAATTTTGGACTTGAGGTTTTACTGGGCCCCATAAAAATGGAAAAAAAAAGAAAAAACGTTAACCAAGACTCTGCAGAAGCTACTGGCTCAAAAATCATTAATAAATGCATGCGTGTCCCCAAAAAAAAAAGAAAAAAGCCAATTCACCTCCTTTTATTCTTATTCTAGTCCCTTGTCCGTAGCCTACATCGCCCACAGATAGAGGCGCATCAGGTCCGATAGTGTGCAGATGTAGCACGTTAGTTCACAAATTCAGCAAATAAACATCACCCAAGCGATATGCGGGTTTATCCCCCTCTTACCCAGTCAACCGTCAGCCCATTCAACCGGTAAATGCAGATCTATATCCATTAAACCGGTGCAACTTTGTACCTAAGGGAACATAATCTAAATATAAACCAGGCTATATCTTGGTTTAAACTCCTCTCTTATCCCCTTTATTAGTAGAGAAAATAACATTCAGATCTCCAATAATATAATATAATTATACAGGATAAATATTATAAATGTTATGATATTATTTAATATTAAATATCATACATACTATAAATTATCATAATCTTATTTATATATATATATATATATATATATCATAATATTACATTATAATATTACAATGTAATATATAATATTCATAGTGTAATTTGAGGGCAAAGGTGTATAATTTCATAAAATAATCCTTTTTATCCACTAATCCTCAAGTAATATACAATAACATTTCTTAGTCCCTCTTATACTTGTTTATACAAAACTGATACCTAATCCAAACATAGCCCTAAGACTAAGACTAGGTTTGGTGAGCTTCCCTTGAAGTTTGAATCCACCACAAAATGTTATAATTGCTGATGAATCAAAGGATAATCGAGCAAGGACCAAAAATTGAGGACTTTTTGGAATGATGTTCACAGGATCGTCCTATTATATGTCATTTCACGTTGGCTAGACATAAATAGCATACTTTGATGTTAGTGGACAAATAGGTTAAGTTGTCGAGAATGGGGATTTTGTCTAATGCATCGGTTGCAGAGGGAGCTTTTATGGGACCACCCCATGCTTCTGCCAAAAAGACTAATAGCACTTTGTAAATATGGTGAACTTTGTTGGTATCCATAAAGACAAGGCCAATAGTTTGAACCTTCTTGGTATGAAATCTTTGTTTCTAGACGTTTAGACCTTTCTTTACCAAAAAGAAAAGACGTTACACCTTTGAGAGTGACAAGGAGCAGCATGGCATGTTGAGGCTTCTTACAGCTGAACTGTGTATTTTTTTTTTTTTATCAGATAATCAAGTTATTAAAATGCAAGCGAAAAGAGAGTAAACAAATAGAATGATCCCTTCCAACAAATTGGAACGGCCTTGTCAAAGTGAGAACACACACACACACAAAAAAACAAAAAAGGGAAGGACGATTGTCAAAGTGAACATAGAATATGGAAAGGCCGAGTCAAAATGAGCGTTAGTTGACAGAAAATCGTGAACACGTGATCGAAAACTTAGAGAAGCTTAACCAATCGAGAACACAACCCACAGCAATAGCCATGAACAATTTATTAACTTGTGCTTGATGTGCCGTGATTTTAGGTGATGAACAACAGGGGAAATATAATTCAGGTCTTATAGCATCTTCAAAATGGAAAATAAGACGCACAACTTTTGTTCATCACTTATTTTCACTGGCTATTAGAAATGAATTGTACCAAGAGAAAAAAATGTATGTTCTACGTGCACAAATCCAGATATCATATGATATCCAAACACTAATTTGAACATGTATTCTGAGTTTTTAATCCTTACTTGCATATCAATCCAACTCTTATAGACAAGCATTGCATACATTAAATAAATAGAAACAGACTGAATATATCAAACACCACACCGGGCAAGCCAACCATTATCTGTAATTGGGTAGGTAAGAACTTAACAACTATAATTTGGAGTCAGATAAGAACAACTTAAGGATAATGAAAAAGCTTAAAACCAGTTAATATTTCATACATCAATAGGAGTAATACTTCAAACATCAATAGCCAATCCCCAGCCTGACTCCTTCCCATGGAATCACCCGGAGCCACTCATTTGGACTCCAAGGTTGAGTCCAAATGAGCGTTAGTTTGACAGAAAATCATGAACATGTGATCGAAGACTTAGAGAGCCTTACCCAATCCAGAACACAACCCACAGCAATAGCGATGAACAATTATTAACTTGTGCTAGATGTGCCGTGATTTAGGTGATGAACAAGAGGGCCATATAATACGTCTTATAGCCTCTTCAAAATGGAAAATAAGACAACTTTTCTTCATCACTTATTTTCATTGGCTATTAGAAATGAATTTTACCAAGAGAAAACAATGTTTGTTCTATGTGCATAGATCCAAATATCATATGATATCCAAACACTAATTTGAACATGTATTCTGAGTTTTTAATCCTTGTATATTAATCCAACTCTTATAGACAAACATAACCATATTTTGCATACATTAAATAGATTGAATATATCGAACACCATACCGGGCAAGCAAACGATTATCTGTAATGGCATAGGATACGAACTTAACAACTATAATTTGGAGTCAGATAGGAACAATTTGAGGATAATGAACAACCTTAAAGACAGTTAATATTTTCATACATCGATAGGAGAAATACTTCAAAGCTAGTATAGTGACCAATAAATTATGATGCACAACCTTTTATGGTCCCCAAAACATAAATCATTCAAGAACTGTTGTTTCTATTGTTTCTTGTCAGGCAATGTTTTCTTCCCCTGCAATGCGGACTGAACTTAAGAATGAACACCATCAAACATATAAAGGATGTACATACTACTAATTACCACTAAATCCAAAGTGTAACATTCTGTTTCGGATTGTTATTGGCAGAAAAAATTTTGAAGTTCTTGAAAGTAGGGTTTTTGAAAAATACAATTTTTACAAAAAATTATTTATTGTTTGATAAC
>KE504839.1:713479-725602 GCA_000441515.1 Elaeis oleifera
GGGGGTGGGGCTGCGGGCACGAGCAGAGAGGCAGTGCAGTCACGGGAGGGGGGCGGCACGAGCGCCACGTCGGTGGGGGGCTGTGGGCATGAGGCAGAAAGGCGACGCGGTCGCGGGAAGGGAGGGTGGTGGCATGAGTGTCAATGGGGTGGGGGCTACGGGCACAAGTAGGGAAGCAGCGTGATTGCGGGAGGAGGCGGCACGAGCATCGGATGGGGCACGAGCGTCGATGGGGGGGGGGGGTGAACAAGGCACCAGGGGGAGGGGAGCTCGTCGAGGAAGTTGGGGGGGGCATTGGGAGTAGCACGAGAATGGGGTGGGTGGAAGAGAGAAGATTTTAAAATATCTAAAATATTTTTATAATAAATATTATAAGAGAGTACGGTATTAAAATCCTAAAAATAATATATAAGCATCATAAACGCATCCTTGTCTTCGGGGCGGTAATCTTAGCCTGTGTCTCATATCAAGGGTAGATGGAACGATGGAATAGTTGTGATGGTGATCGGATGGCTGATAGTATTTCTGAGGTTCTGGTGGATCCATCCTCGTAGGTTAGGCTATGATAAGAACATTTCCTTAGAGAACGCTTGCATCTTGTTAGGTTTTGCTTCCTTTGAATGGTCATCCTGGAGAGGGTCTGGTAGCGGCTCCGAGCATAATAGATTTTAAAATGATGTAGCACTTGAGTCTGATACTATTGGCACTCCAATGGGAACTAAAGGATCCTTGATCTCAAAGGAAACCAACAGGGTGAGGACAATTATTTGTGGACTAATGGTAGTAGAATAACTAGTGTTTAACATGCTGCATTGCATATGGGTATATTTTCTTCAATTATTTTTAAAATATAATATATGAATATGATAAATTATAAAAATAAAAACTTCAGCCAAAATTTTATGGGATACTATATCATTAACTTTAATGATGACCAAGCAGAAACTCTATCTTTATTATCAGCATTATAAATACTAGCATCCACGTAACATATAGAGAACTCTACACCATAGGGTTTTTATGGAAAAGTTCCCAATATTATTACCAGCCCACGTGACGTGAAAGGTATAGATTTTTCTTTTTTTTTTCAACTTTTTAAAAATACTATATAACAATGCATCAAATTATAGCAAATAAAAGCTTAAATAGTCAAATTTTTATTACATATTAAGTAATAAATTTTAACGATAACAGAACAGAAATTCTTGCCAAATATTTAAATCGATATAGTCATATCAGTTTAGGATGAATATAACACTTATATATTTTGGCTAGATAATATTTTTAAATATAGATCATAATTATTTTTAAATATAGATCATAATTAAAAATTTGAGTAAAAATCGATTTCAAAATCGATCGTTAAATTTTTAAATATATTTTATGTATAAATATTGATCACAAAATCAATCTCAAATCTTTTTAAAAATTTTTTTCGATATCAGTTGTAAAATCGATCAATAAATTTATTTAAAATTAACGAGTAAAAATCAGCCTGTAAATTGATCAAAAAATCAATCACAAATTTTTTTATAAATATTTTGTAAATAAATATGGTTGTAAATTGATTGTAAAAAATTTTTAATTTTTTAATTTAAATACCAATCAAAAAATTGATCGCTAAATTTAAATATGAGAAAAATATAATTAAAAATTTTATTTTTTTTTGATACAAAATAGCTCAAGGAGGAGCACCTACCAATCCAAACAATATAATAAGCAAAATACATGCTCAGCAACATTAATTCCAATAGCATGAATTCCAATGATATAAGATAATGCATTGATATATACCCAGCACGATGAATTCCAAGTTGAAACATAACGAAACCAAGCAACATCAATTAAGTATCCACCATACAAATTAAGCAACATGTCTTAAACAATAAAATACCATAACAATAAGAAAAGGCCATAGTAATTTATGAAGCCATTCTCTTCAATTTTCATTAAGTTTTGATTATCATCAGAAAAATAAATAAGCAATCATAAGAATATATCAAGCAAAATCCATCGACAACCATCAACTTTAACCCATCATAAAAAAATAAGATAAAAATGATATAGCACACCTTGTGCCAAATATTTTATTGTTTAGCATATCTCATGCCAAATATATCACAAAAAACTCTTCTGTTGTCAACTAAAAGTAAAATCGATCGATACCCATCAGATTTAACACATCAAATGAAAATAAGAAAAAAAAGCTATAGTATATCTGTGGAGCTATTCCCTTCAATATCTATTAAGTTTGGATTATCATAAGAAAAATAAGAAGGCAACCAAAAAAAATAGCAAGCAAAATCGATCGGTACCCATCAAATTTAACACATCATATGGAAATAAGAAAAAGAGACTATAGCATACTTAATACCAAATGTATCAGTTGTTTAGTATACCTCATGCCAAATATATCACAATCATGGCAAAATAAGTAAGTAACCATAAGAATATAGCAAGCAAAATCCATCGACACTCATCATATTTAACACATCATATGGAAATAAGAAAAAAGATCATGGCATACTTCGTGTCAACTTTAGCATACCTCACGCCAAATATATCGTAATCATGGCAAAATAAGTAAGCAACCTTAAGAATTTAGCAAGCAAAATCGATTGGCATCCATCAAGTTTAACACATCATACGAAATAAGAAAAGATGCCATAGTATATCTGCGGAGCTATTCCCTTCAATATCCATTAAGTTTGGATCATCATCAAAAAAATAAAAAGCAACCATAAGAATACAGCAAGCAAAATCGATCAGCGTCCATCAGGTTTAACACATCATATGGGAATAAAAAAGAGACCACGGCATACTTCGTGCCAAATGTATCAGTTATTTAGCATATCTTATACCAAATATATTATAATCATGGCAAAATAAGTAAGCAACCATAAGAATTTAGTAAGCAAAATTGATCGGCACCTATCAATTTTTTTTGGTATAACTGAAATGTATTAACATTAAGTGAGAAAGTAAGTATACACAGTTACAAAACACCCTGATTTGAAGAGCAGACGGTAGAAAGGAACCAAAAAAACCAATAAGAACCCCAGGGGACAAATCAAGTATAAACCAAACAAAATGATAATAACCAAAGATCCCCCATCCCAGCTTTACAAGAGCTAAAAGCAACAATATATTTGCGGAGCCATTCCCTTTAATATCCATTCAGATCATCATCAGAAAAATAAGAAGGCAACCATAAAAATATAGCAAGTAAAACCGATATTGAACCCATCAGATTTAACACATCATATGGGAATAAGAAAAGAGACCAAAATATACCCCATGCCAAATGTATCACTTGTTTAGTATACCTTATGTCAAATGTATCACTTGTTTAGATACCTTCAAACTATTACTTGTATCAAAAATAAGTGATACCAACATAATATATAGAGCCTGTGAGATAATAAGTGCCATTTTTGATATAAAAAACTCTACTGTCACCTAAAAGCATGTCAAAAAGCTAAAGTAATAAGAGTCATATATTCACAAAATATATGTACAATCCTCAACATAACATGAACTAAACATAAATCTAAAAAAGTATGTAAATAAATCTAATCAGTGCCCCCCTGCCCTTCCTCCTCCTCTTCTTCCTCAATATCATCATCTCTTCCTGGGTATGAAGATGCATACTGTGGTATTGGGGCCTGATAATTCTGATATGGCTGTAAAACAGGTGGCTGCGAAGGAGATAATTGAAAACTAGGAGATGCCTGAAAGCTGATGAGGGCTAAAAATTACCTTTGCAAGTAGCTCACGCAGTAATCTATTATTTGCTTCAAGCTCCTTTTCATTATGTTCCACCCTCTTTCTAAGTTCATCCCTTTTACATTCGGCAGCCTCCACTCGAGAATTTCATTCAGCTTCAAGCTTCCTCACTTACTCTTAAAGTTCTTCACTTTGCATCCATTGTGAGCATGATGAAGCTTGACTATGAAAATATGATGGGCCTGTCAATACAGTAGATTTTAATCCTAAACCATAAATCCTTACTTTCTTCTTTCCATCAATAGTGCGAACCCACACATCCAATTCTGATGGTGGAGGCTACTATTGGCCAGGATCAAATGCTCTCTGAGATTATGCCTTTTCCATATTATGTCTAAATTCAGCCTATCAAATTTGTCTCAATTTGCATAAAGTAATATTGAAGGTAATGTAATATGTTACTTACACTAATATGCTCTGATCTCCTATCCACCCAACTCTTATCCTTCTTCTGATGGGTGTGCATAAATAATTCAGATAGAGATGGCATAACACCAGTCTTCACTGTCTGTAATGTAAACATCAATTAAAATATAATTTGCTCTATTTTATAACTATGAATCAAATATGATTAATAAAAAATTTAACTTAATTATATTGTGTCTATGCTGAGATGTAGCGATGGAGCTATCAGTGTGAAGAGAAGCACCAAAACCTCCACAATCAGAAGTATGATTTTGTTTTGCTTTTTCACACTTCTCCTAATATTGGACAGTATGCCAGTGCTGGCACAATTTGTCCCATACATGATCTCCAAGTCAAGATGGTCTCTCCATATTTCTATGAGAATTAATTAGCAAGGAGATTTTTCAAACAAGCCGCGCCATATTTTTCAAAATTTTTCTTGCCCATTGATCATTCGGTGGCACAAACCGATACCTCCTCTACAATGAATATAGACAAACAAATTAATTATCATAAAAATATATAAAAATAAATTAAATTCATAAATATCATTACTTATCTTGAACTCAGTAAACTACATATCTCTAACAGTAGAAGGTATTTTTTTATGATACCCATGGCTCATCAAAGTGGCTCTTCATAATTTCAACAATAGCATTCACAGCTGGGTGAGGAGGTAAGAACCTATAAATAATATATATTAGTCAGCATAGATCAAATATATTGAAAATACTAAAGTGATTATGATATTCTAAAATAAATTATCACTTATCCATTTCCATCAAAGTATAACATTGGCATGCCATCGCTAGTCTGTCTCTGCAGCATCATGAGAACAACTAGCCTCAAGATGAGTAGGATGAATAGGAGGAGATGCTGAACGGACAGTAGGTGATCCTGAATGGACAGAAGGTGATCGTGAATGGACAGGAGATTGTCTATGATAGACAAGTACTGCAAGATAGATAATAGGTGTTGTAGGATGGATAGAAGGTCCTGAATATAAAAGTGGTGAATACATGGTGGCACCTGATGATCTAGCAGGAGGTGGTGAATATACACTTGGCATCGAAGGTGGTGGAGTCAGGTACGATGCCATAAGAATGGTGGAAGGTAAGATAATAGATGATGGTGGTGGGTAGTCGAGGACGATGGTGGGATAGTATAGGATGGTGATGGGATAGTAGAGGAAAGTCGCTGCTTCTTAGGATGGCCTCTACTAAAGGATGTTCCTTGCTGACGGTTTGTATCTGACATCTACAATAAATATAAAAAGTATTATATTCTTAATAATTAGATTAAAGACTTCTCAGGATAAACTTACCTGCATAAATAATGAAAAGCATTTAAAACTATTCATCATCATCTAGGAAATTGTCATATTGGTCATAGTCTTTATCTTCATTTTCTGAATCATCATTGTCATTAAAATCTTCTTTCTCTGTATCATCCTCCACATCTTCTTCCTCCACATCTTCCTCATCTATGTCTAAGTTTGTTCCATCATATCCCTCAACTTCTCAAAATCACCTCAATGTCTCTTAAATTTTCAAGTGGATCATCATTCATTATTGTATTGACATGGGATATTGCATTATCTTGGCAAGCAACCTCCAATGCATATCGATCATCCACTGTACTTCTTGGTTTGGCCTTGATGACAACCCACCATTGTACCTTATCTCTTATCTTTTCAGGATAAGATAGATAGTATACTTGAATAGCATTTTGTGCAAATATGAAGGGATCAAACTTCGCATACATTTGAGTATGTCGAATCTCTACAATTCCATATTGTTTATGCACCTTCATACCACGATTCATTACAGTATCAAACCATTTACAATTAAATAGCACCAATCATTTCATTGGATGCCCTAGATATTCTAGCTGCACTATCTCCTTAAGGATACCATAATAATAACTTTCTTCATCCCCTTGATCAGAACCCTTAACACACACTCCACTATTAATAGTTTTTTGCTCACACTCCATTCTTCTGTGTGAAACTTGTAATAGTTGATGAAGTAGGCCATCTACAAACCTTTCTCTTAGGATCCCATGTTAAGTCATGCAAATATTGATTTCATACTCAATTATCTCGATTATGAACCTACACATGATATAACCAAAAAGCATTAATAAGCTCATAATTTAGATAACAGGCATTGATATAAATACTAAGAGCATCAGCATACTTATATAGATCCGAAACCAATATGAAAACTCAGATGCAATCCTAGCATCAATGTTAGTGGCACTAATATTTGGTGTGGATACTTGTAAATATTTAACAAAATATTTGACAATTATAATACTATTAGTAATATGATATTCAATATAATGTGAAGTTAATTAATCAAGTATTTTCACTTACCTAATATATGGTCGAACCTCATCACAATTAAGTAATACATGTAAATGCACGCAACTAATTCTCTATCATCCAGATATCGACTTTTACAAGTTCTAGACGGATGGTCAGATTTATTAAAATTGACATAGTTGGTTGGATCATCTCATCTTCACCCCTATCATCATTTCGTCTAATTCTATTTCTTATTAACTGTACATGAGATTCAAAATAATATGAACAAAAATGAGAAGTCTCTTGGCACAAGTATGCCTCGCATATAGACCTTTCCACTCAAGCTTTATTCTTAACCATCCATTTTAATTATTAAAAACCTACCATAATTAAATGTATAGGTAAGTGCATAATAATTCTAATAATATATAATAATTAAAGCACCATATTAGTTTTATTAAATTAAAGTAATTATTACTTATCTCTCAAATGGGTACATCCACCGATATGGAACGGGACCATCGACTCTTGCTTCATATGGCAAATGAATAGGTAAGTACTCCATTGAGTCAAAGAATTTAAGTGGGAAGATCTGTTCCAATTTGCATAGTATGACAATAATATTTTGTTCATCTACAACAAATCATCCATCTATAATATTACGAAGCATAAGTCCCTAAAAATTTCTTAACTCAGTTATGGGCTTCCACATTTGATCTGGTAATGCACTAAAGGTAATTGACAGCAAACACTGCATAAACACATGACAGTTGTGACTTTCATTCTAAATAATTTTTCTCTTTCAAATTTACACATCTATACAAATTAGAGGAATATCTATCAGATATTTTAACTCCTTGACCCATTTACATATAACTCTTTTCTGCTTCATGGTTAAGGTGAATTTTGCTTTCGATTTCATCACATTCTCATTAGCTAATTCTTGCAACTCTAGATCCCTTCACTTACAGTACTCCTTTAAGTCCATTCTTACTTTCACATTATCTTTGATTTTGCCTTTAATATCCATGATTGTGTTAAACATATTATCAAAAGTATTTTTTTTATGTGCATCACATCTAGATTGTGTCTGATCAAATTAGTTTCCAATATAAAAATCCCTAAAATATACCTTGCTTTATCCAATTATGTCTAACCCCATATCCATCACATCTGTATGAACCCTCCTCAGTTAGCTTTGAAAGAAAAGAAACAGCTTCTCACACTTCATCCCCAGTTAACCTATAGGGAGCTTGATTTTTTTTATCTGATTTTTGTAGAATGTATCCCTAATTCTTCTTAGTATATGATCCACAGGCAGAAATTAGCGATGACAATCAAATCAAAAATTTTACCACCATGTTTCAAAGTGAATGCCTTCGATCGCTTCATACAATATGGACATGCCAATTTTTCTACTGTACTATATCCTGACAACATGCCATGTGCAGGCAAATTATTGATGGTCCACATTAATGTAGCCCTCATCATAAAATTTACTTCTTGAAATATCATATGTTAGAACACCTTCTTTCCACAATACTTTCAACTCATCATCAAAGACTGTAAATACACATTTATCCTACTCTTTGGATTATGTGGATCGGAGATAATCAAAGTCAAGAATATATAAGTAGTCATGCATAGTTCTAAAGAAAGATTGTAAGAAGTAACAATTATTGATCAGCAAGAATATGGTGCTGCTGATTGACTATATGGGTAAACCATCAGCACATAAGTCTAACCTGATATTGTGGTTCAGTTGTAAAATCAGGATACGTTTGATCAAAGTGTTTTCAAGCTTTTCCATCTGATGGATGACACAACACTCCTGATTTTCATCTATTCTTATAGTACCATCTCATATGTGGAGCAAAACTCATGGAAGCATACAATCTCTTTAGCATAAGAATGAGGGATAAATAATATATTTTTTCATGAAGATCTCTTTATGTTGTCTATTAACAATATTCCATATTTTATAACGAGCTGCATCACAAAATTTGCATTCCTTCTCTTCGTTGTTCTCACCATAATACAACATACAATTATTAATGCAATAGTCTATTTTTTGAGTAGTAAGGCCAAGTTTGGACACTAATTTTTTCATTCTGTAAAATTTTAGGGTAGTATATTATTAGGAGGATGTGTCTCTTTCATAAGTCTCACTATTTGATTAAAGACTATTGTAAAATATTTTCTCAGATTTTATGCTTAATAATCTAACAACAGTAGATAACTCAGAATGATCATTACATTTCTACCACAATAGTTGTTGGACTGCATGTAACATATCATAAAATTTTAAGCATCCATACTCGGAGGTTCCTCCATATTTTGGTCATTGTGAAACTCAAATTCTGGACCAACAATATCAAAAATCATGGCTCGATATCTATTCTGTTCATCATTATCCAATTGTGTACTATTAGAAGTACTTGAATGCACATCAAAAACACCATCCACACGAGGATCACTCTCTTCATGTGATATCCAATACCAATGATTAGGTACAAACTCTTTTTATAAAGATCAACCTTCACTTCATCGGGACTTAAGTACTTTTGATTTTTACACTTTGAACAAGGATGTCTAATGTTTCATGGCTTAAAAAATATGATTGTTGGCAAGAAAAAAAATAAATTCTTCCTTCCCTTTTAAAAAAAATTTCAGTATATCTCTTTCAACTCGATAAAAGTCTATTATACATCCAACTACGATGATATTGATGGATATCCATATTCTGTAACATAATAAAATGCAATCATACAATTACATAATGTTAAAACATCTGTAATCTAAACAAATATTCATATTAAACTTCACATATATCTAAAATTTTAATAAAGACACCAATATATAAAGAAGAAATTAAAACCACAACAAATAATTTATAACTAGAACTCAATTTAGGATTTAGGGTTAATTTAGAGTTTAGGGTTCCAGATTAATTTAAGATTTAGGGCTCAAAATTAATTTAGGGCTTAGGGTTTATGGTTTAGGATTTCAAGATTTTAGGATTTAAGGTTTAGAATTTTAGGGCTAAGGGTCCATGGCTCACTATCTACAGATTTTGCGTATACAAATACAAAGTAATTGCTAACTAATTATTTATCATTTAAAATGACTTATATAATAAATACATCCTATCATCAACTAATAGGTAAAGTTAGGTCATATTTCATTTAGAAATTACATTAATCCTATAGGTCAATTACAGTAATTAAACAATATGCAATAGAGGTTGAAAGAAATTTCGACAGCATCTTCCGTTACTTCTCTCCACACGGCTGAAGATGTGTGAGAAAAATTAAAAAAATACTATCTAAAATTTTTTCAAACCCTCAACATACCATTTGATTACTGTAATTATCTATAAAATTAATTATAATTTTCAAACTATCCAAACTGGACAATCAATTGATCAATATACATAATTCTTCCATCCGTACAAAATATATAAATATACGGATGCCATAGAATGTGTATATTAATCAAAAGATAGTTCTATGATTTTATACAATATAAATTTATAAAATAAATATCTAATTAATTAGTTAAATTAATATGTAATTATAAAATATAAATTCATCAATAATAATAGTTCATATGCATTAAAACTTCATTGGAGGATTCGGCTAATCCTAGTTAAAATATTAAATCATAATCAATCTTTATTTAGTGAATTCAATAATATTTAAATAATATTAAAGGGATTGTTAACCAGGTGATTGGTTTGATAAACTACCTTGGCACCAAAGCAGCTTAGAGTCTTGGATCAACTGTGGGACTATCCACTTTAAACCTATCCACTAGTGTGGATATGAAAGCAGTTGTAGGATAGATGGTCTTAGATTCAAAATTTTGCTTTCTTCTTGCTTAAGAACTCCTGGCCTACACATCTAAAGAATGGTCACACCCACAACCATGGTAATATTTGTCTTCTCTCTCATGTTTGTTACATGCCAAACTGGAGAAACAATAAAATGTGACAAATTAATGGTTGCACTCAAGCCTCAATATATGCTCTTGTTCCCAACTGAAGAGACACAATTAAATAAATTGCTTCAAGATATATTTCTCCAAGAAAAAGACAAAAAGATGTCCATCGAGATGTACAGATGTGATCATATGAGAGAGGCATATAGTGCATCTGACAACATGATAATGGTAGGCCAACATTTTCTTTAGACAGATATCCATAGGTAAATATTCTTTCATTTCCTAGTTACATCATTAAATTTTAAAGAAATCCATAACACTATGGAATATTGCAGGACGAGATAAAGGATACAAATCAGTCTTTTCAACAAAACCATCTAATACCATAGGAGAGAATATATCAATGCAGTATATTATATCAAAATATGAAAGGTACCAAGTTTATTCATGATAGACATATTTCAGTCTTTTCTAGCATGGTAACCAAAGATATACAATAGAATATAATTAACCATAAGCACCAAAGAGCCATAAAGAACCAAATAACTCACAGACATTCTCCATCTCATCAAAAGAATAGAATACTGGAGTCTACAACATTTTCTTTCTTTCTCTTTGAAATTCTCTATTTAATATATTTCACATGCTCGTTCGTAAATAAGCACAATAATTCAAACTTTCAAAGTGAATTTGGTGGTTGTAGAATTATTAATATACAGGAACTACACAAGACAGTAAGACATCATCAGCCATAAACACAATTTATTGACAAAACTACCAAAGAAACAAGAAGCATGGTTAATATCAATAACTAACTTTGAAATGTGGGGAAAAGCACTGTATCATCTTAACCCTCAAGCACAACCCTATTACTATAGCCAAACTACAATATTGAACAGTTGGAGTGAAGGTTATCCTATAAACCTGAAAATATCAGTATAATATATCGAAGTGACTTAACATCACTCTTATAAATTATCAACAGAATCCAACTGAGAATGAAAAGATGGTGACATAATAAAATAAATTAAAGTGATATAAAACATAATAAAATGAATTAAAGATGGCGAGCAGGCCGTGGAGGGGGGTGACGGGCCAGCGAAGGGGAACGCTCAGAGGAGCTTGGGATGGACCAACGGAGGGAGGGGGACGTGCCACAGATCGGGAGTCGGGAGGGGCCACGAGCCACCCCACGGGGTTGACCGATGATGGGAGGGAGGGCTCTGGCAGATCAAGCCGTGGAGGGGGGTGACTGGTGAGGGGAGGGAGGGCTCTCTGGCAAGGGGGGAGGGCTCTGGCAGGCGGGTCAGAGGGGGGATGCATGGCGGCAAGGAGGGAAGGCTCCAGCAGGTTGGAGGGGGATGCGTGGTGGAGGAGAGTGCGCGAAGAAGCCCAGGACGGAGGAAGGGAGGGAGGGAGGGCTCTGGTGGGTCAGAGTAGGGATGGCAATGGGTAGGGTTTGGGTTGGATAGTGTACTATCCATCCCCAAATCCGAACTTAATACCCTATACCCAAACTCTACCCGATACCCAATCGGGTAAGAAAAGAGATACCCATCCCCATACCCAACGGATTCGGGGATACCCATGGGTAACCCATTTTCCCATACCCAACCCATACCTGCCCCATACCCAACCCATACCCGTCCATTCTATACCCAAAAAAAAGTAAATAATTTATA
>KE504839.1:730413-747638 GCA_000441515.1 Elaeis oleifera
TATATATATATATATGTATGTATGTATATATATGTATATATATATATTCGGATATGGATTCGGATATGGGTTCAGGTATTACCCATACCCATAGGTTCGGGTCGGGTTCGGGTTCGGATTCGGATAGAAATAGCACTATCCATACCCTACCCATATCCGTACTATAGTTTTCAGATTTTACCAAACCCGAACCCAAATCCGGTCAAACCCTATTTTCGGATTTGATCGGATTCGGTAGGGTGCATACCCATCGGGTCGGATCAATTTTGCCATCCCTAGGTTAGAGGGGGGATGCATAGGGAAGGGAGTGCATGGAGAAGCTTGAGACGGAGGAAGGGAGGGTAGGGAGGGCTCCGACGGGTCAGAGGGGGGCATGCTTGGGGAGGGAGCGCGCGGAGAAGCCCGAGATGGAGGAAGAGAGGGGAGGAGGGCTTCGATGGTGGTGGGACGAAGGAAGAGAGGAGACCACTGTGGACGCTCTACGTGGAGAAAAGGGATCTGTCTGTCTAATCATCCGTGATATCTAGGGACGCTTTGCATAAGGTCCGGATGGGACGGCGGCGTGGTTTAAATTTCAAAGCAACAGACAGAACAATCCCAAAAAAATATGAAGATAAATAATTTAAAACTTTGGGACCAAATTTCGGTTACAAATTTTAAAAATTTAACAACTAAAAGACATTCACTAACTTATAATCAAAATAAAAATTAATAACCTAAAAAATTATCATCGATTTTTCGATTGCAAAATTTTAAAAAATTTGCAGCCAAAAATTTGGTCGCAAAGAATTTTGAAAAATTTAAAAAATAATTTAAAAACTTTGTAATTGAATTTTTAGTTGTAAAATTTTAAAATATTTTGTGACTGAAAAAATGGTCACTAATTTATAATCGAAATAAAAATTAATAACTTAAAAAATGTGTGACCAATTTTTTGATTGCAAAATTTTAAAAAGATTTGCAATCAAAAATTCAATCGTAAAATATTTGAAATTTTAAAAATAATTTAAAAATTTTGTAACCAAATTTTTTGTTGTAAAGTTTAAAAATTTATGATCGAAAAAATAGTTGCTAATTTACAATCAAATAAAATTAATAATTTAAAGATTTGTGACCATTTTTTGATTGCAAATTTTTAAAAATTTTACAAGCAAAATTTGGTTGCAAAACAATTTAAAATTTTAAAAATAATTTTAAAACTTTGCAATCAAATTTTTAGTTACAAATTTTAAAAAATTTATGATCAAAAAATGATCGCTAGTTTACCATTGAATAAAATTAATAATTTAAAAAAATTGTGATCGATTTTTGTTTGTAAATCTTAAAAATTACAACTGAAATTCAATCATAAAAAATTTAAAATTTAAAATTAATTTAAAACTTTTCGATTGAATTTTTGGTTGCAAAATTTTAAAAATTTTGCGATCGAAAAACGGTCGCTAATTTAAAGTTGAATAAAATTTTGTGATCGAAAAATGGTTGCTAATTTATCATCGAAATAAAATTAATAACCTAAAAATTTGTGACCCATTTTAAAAATTTGCAACCAAGAATTCGATCTCAAAAATTTAAAAATTTAAAAAATTTAAAAAAATTTGCGATCAATTTTATTGGTTGCAAATATATAAAAGATATTATTTTATATATTTTTATATTGAATAAATCGATCATAAAATCGATCGTAAAGTTGTAGGGCGCCAGCTGATGGAAAATCTTGCAACCGATTTTGTATAAGTCGCTATATTGATATTTTTTAAAAATCAATCGTAAAATTTATCAAAATAAATCGGTCATAAAATTACTGTTTTCTTGTAGCGAGACCAATCATCATATTTAGTTAGCCAAAGCTCCTGTGTCTTTATTTAACCTACTTTATATTGGCACCCTGTTGGTTATTCCTATATGTTCAACCTCTCGTGGAATTCTCCTGTTAGTTTCCATATAGTGTTCACTTAGTCAACTCCTGGGATATTCTCCTGAAATCAATTGTACCTATTCTAACCCACCATGTGGCTAATTAGGCATATGTCTCCCACATGTCGGTTTGAGCAAGGATGTGGATAAACAGATATATATCTGTAAATGAATGATCATCAAAGGCCCATCTTTCTCTTGTTTTAGTTATAAGAGGCCTTCTCATTATCTAGAATAAAGAACCATATTAGTGATATTATTCACGAGGCATCTTTTTCGAAATTCTTTCAACCTAAACAGTGAGCTCAGTAATTTGGCGACCCTTTTCTTCCGACTGAGCTTCTATGCGTGATAGTGCTGCACTTGTGTTTTCTTGAAAATTGCTTTCCCTGATCTTGAAGACTCTCCTCTATGACCTTCTCCATTACAATGTTCTCATACACAGGAATACCTCCATTAGCCGGCTTTTATAACAAATTCTATTTGTTCTTCGCCACTTTGGGTCGTGGGGCTTACTTTCTAGCCCTAGTGGGAGTAGTGACTAGCGTTATAGGTCGTTGGGCGGCCTTCCTCCCAATATCAACTCTGTGAACTATAGATTGATAAATCGAATAACACATCAATTTAATAAGATAGATCTTGCACCTCCTCTTCCCCAATCACCGTCCGACAAAAATCCTGGAGAGACCATTGTGATGGCAAGCCGTTCCCTAGGGCTATTCTTTATCCCTGCATCCTTAGTCTTTCAAATAGGAAAACTCTAAATCCTATCATAACACCAGCTTCCGTTAAACCAAGTTTTTCTCCTCTTACGACTCGAACAAAAGTAGATTAGTTTATTTTTTTCATTCAATATTACTAATATGGGTAAATCTTTTCACATTTTTTTCTTTTCTTTCTTGGTATATATCCCTTACATCGACATGATTATGATAATTTATTATTGATTTCTAAATTTTTAGATCTATATATAGAATGTTTAGCAAGTTACTTAAAATTGTTGATCTCCATATGGATATGGATTATTTCATTTCAAATATTTTTTCTAAGCATAGTGCATGCCTGGAAAGTTAGCTATCTAAGCTAACTTGTATGCAACATTTGGAGTGTTATAAACCAAAAGACATAATACAATATGAAAAATTGTTCAATTCACATCCTATAAACTTGTTAGAATATATGCATTTCTTCTTTTTTTATAACTATTCTTGAATTGCAATATAATGTGTAATAAATTGTAATAAATAAAAGACTTCAATAGCAAAATTTTGTTGCATATTAAGTAATTAATTTCGATAATAATCATGCAACAATTTTCATTAAGTATCTAAATTGATATAATAATATCAATTTATATAATTACACTACTTATATGTTTTTGTTAAATAATATTCTCAAGAATCAATTATACTTATATCAATTATGTAAGTATAATCGATATTTATATAACTGATACTTTATATTGACCATAGTATGATACTCTGTTATCTATTTCTTATATTCACTTATAATTAAGGAAATGGATAATATAATACTCACTTATAATATATATCTGTTAATAAATAATGATTATAGGCCCATGTTCGTTATGTATCAACTGTGAAAGCAAATGACAACCATTATTTGCTAAAATTATATTATTTTATCAAATTGGTGTGTAAAATTATTATTATGAAGGCTTATAATAATAATAATAATAATAATAATAATAATAGATAATTAATAATAATAATGGTAGTACTTTTTAATCATCTTTTATTTGATAAATATTATTTATTCTCAAGCTATACAATTTCTTTTAGAGGAAATCAATGCAAAAAAAATTGAATTTTGAAAATATTTAGTTCAAAATGATGCAAATGAAAATGATGGTTGTTATTGATATGAAAACCAGCTATTATGACACTAAATAACGCATTATAAGAGATTTATTTATCAAAAAAACAGAAATTTATATTTATTTATTTACTTTTGCTTGTAATAAATTTGTAAATCTTAAATAAGATTTCTACTTATTATACAATAAAGAATAGCATTCGTGACACTATTAGTACAGTTCAAAATAAAAAATTATATTAAATAAGAGTCCTACTTATTATTAAAATAAAAACTATATTAATAATATGATTAATACATATGTCCACGTGGCAAATGGAGTCTCGACACCACTTTTGTTACTTATAAATCAAAATAGTTTGGTCAAATGTGGAGGTGAATACATTATCCAGAATAAGATTCTCATGTCGTTGATTTATTGAGACGTCTATCAAATATCAGTAGACAGCTCAACTTACTGATGTAAGCGACTCGATTGGTTTATTCCTTATATAATAGATACTTGGTCAGGTGACTTGGTGTTGCGAATTTTGGCCACTAATCATTAGGTAGAGTTGAGGAGCGGATTCTTTTGTCTTCTTGCTTCAGGGTCAACTTAGATCATGCATCAGGTGCTAGGTTAGTTGGTGTTAGCTATTAGCTGGTTTTGAGTAGGTTTGTGGGGAAAAAATGAGAAGGTTTAGTAGCAAGTCAACAATCCAAGAACTATCAGTTTTATATTGCCCGAAGCCCGTGAGATGGTTTGGTGAAGAGCTAATGATCTTCACTGGGATTAACAACATAATCAAGCATGATCGTCTTTAAAAAGCTTAACAACATAATCAAACATGACCGTCTTTATCAGTAATAGAGCTTCAGACAATTTTTATATACATATTTTTTGGGTATTTATTCAGAATATATCGGTCGAAATGTGAGAATTACTAAAAAAAGATTCAAGAAAGCAGTAAAGAAAAGAAACTAAGTCATATTTATTATTATTTTGGTAAAAAGTCATATTTGTCCATAATTGTCTTTGTAAAGCAAGTTGTGACCAATACCAGTGCATATTGGCAAACAGAGGATGCCGACGGTTTTAGTTTGTAAAGTAACCATTTTTGACATGGATGCATCTAATTGCCGCCTTAGAGTTGCCTCATTTTTAGAAGAATCCATTCTCAAAGCATGCTTATTTCCCTACATCTCCAATCCTCTTTGTACAGACCAGGGCGGCTCCCAAAAATAAAAAAAGGAAAGAAGAAGAAGAAGAAGAAGAAGAGAGGAAAGGTCAAAAAAATTTTTGTGGAGCGCTTCATTTATCTGGCAAATTTTAATACATCGATCCATGGAATGCACTATTTTATATGATTGGTCCACATAGTCATCATTTTTCAACGTGCATTTAATGCTTGTAGATCGATTTTTTCATTTAAAAATTTTATATGATAAAAATATCTTTATTTTTGATAAAATTATGACATCTTATGTCTATATTAAGACATCCTGCATTCAGAAAGTCATAATTTTTATCTACAGGATATCATAATATAATCCAAGATGTCATAATATGCACATGATGTCATAATTTTTTCAAAAAATAAGAATATTTTCATCATTCAAAATTTTCAAACAAAAAAATAAATCTGCAGACATTAAAAATACGTTAAAAAGTGATTGGACAGAAATATCTTTTTATATTATGATATCCTGGATCATATTATGATATTCTGGTCTATAATACGCCATGAGATATCATAATTTTTTCAAATGACGGAGGTATTTCGTCATATAAATTTTAAATGAAAGAACCGATTTGCAGGCATTAAATACGCATTGAAAAGCAGTGACTATATAGACCAATCAAGACGGTGCGCTCCGCATCGGATTTTCTACGCCGCCGCGGTGCATAAAGAATTTCTCTTATTTATATAACCGGTCTCCAGAGTCCAGCCCATTCCACTGTGGGCCGATATGTAAGGTCCATTAGGGCCCGTATGATCCTAGTTCCCTGAGAAAAAGCCCACGCCCAGAAGGCCGAGACAAACAGCCGAATTTAGGCAGGAAACGGATAATTGAGACAGTGGTATACAGTATATACCGGTATCCAACAGGAGCAGAACAGAAACGCCGTCCTAGCGGAAGGGCTATCGTAGTCCGGCCACCTTATCCGACTTTTTAATTATACAATTATCATTTAAGACCTGGGCAGCAAGCCTGAAAACCGTACACCCTCGGCTACCTAATAAAATAATCCCAATAGTTTTGGTTAAGATGCGCCAACCTGGTCTAGTGTAAAAAAAATATAGATTTCAGACAATATAGCTTATCAAAGGAGTAAACTACACACTAGTGAACCTGAGCATTTACCAGGAATAGATGAGTCACAGTCCAGATCAAGAAGAAACCATATTTTAAATTGAACTCATTTTGCAATTTATAAGAACCAAACGATGATATCTTTAGATGATTCGCAGTTGATGCAAAACAGTCCAATGCATTAAAGAGATATTTTAGCAGGACGTGCCATTCAGCTGATGAGGATATCTCAAGACTCCATCCTTCCAAAGTATTTCAATTAAATTCATTGTTGAAGTACTATCGAGGTGCAAGAGAAAAGGTAATGCTGTGATAAAATACGTAAAGGTAATTGTTACTGCAAATTTTAGTCACGTAAACAACAAAATTCTTTGCTCAGAATTTACTCAGTTAAGTAACTTTTCCGAACACAATTCAAAATGACCAAATGCAACAACACCAAGAATCTGGTTGCCTGAACTTAATTAAAACATGTTCTCATTTTTAAGCATGACATTATAATTTTTTTTTCTAGTAAATTGAACATTCAATGCTTTATTTAAGTACCAAAGGAGTGACAGCTATTCCAAATGTTGTTTTGATAAAAAAACAAATTTGTCTGTCCAGAATCTTTATGAAAGGAAGAATGTTTTATCAGTCTCAGCGCAGCAATTTATGGGCATAATTTTATATGATAAATTTGTAATAAGGGTTCCAAATGGAGGATATAGATGGGTCTTTCAGAAGAATTCTTGATTACCTATAATTATACTGAAAACTACAATACTGAGTTCTCAAGACTTCCCAACTTAAAGCAACAGTAGAGTTGTAGAAATTCCTCTAGATGTCCCAACGACTTGCATTAAGTGCTAGTTGTGCATGAGAAGCTAAATCCCAGATACCCAATGTTGTAAATCCGATAAGATGGGTGACCTGAAGGTTCTGCATAGCATTAGTATGAACAAGGATTGGATCATGTCAATCTATTAGAGTTCTAAGTATCCATCAAATAGCAAAATTGTATATGAATAGCTGTCTAGATACCACAAGAAGCCGGCGAACTTTTTCCGATGGACGGTCCAAAGGGGGACCAATCAATATATATGGTGCAGCCAACATAAAGCTCTGCTTTCAATTACCGACTGACCCGACAATTTTTAAGAACCAACAAAAGTAAGAAAATTACATACTACCAAGGTCCAATTCGGTACTACCATAGGTGATAGAGCTTTTGTCTATAGGAATTTAAGCATTAGAGCTTTCAATAAAAAGCTAATTACTATTTGATAACTATTGTTTCAAAGTGTCATGAAATTTTATATCTATTTGTAACCAACTAAAAAGTATCATGAAATGATAACATAAGATATTGCATAGTGCTTTCAATTGTCCAAATATTTGGATGATCAAAAATTATTATTATACTATATTTTTAATTTATAACTTATTCATTTCAATATTTTAATCTAAATAATACAACAATATATTAAATAATTATTTATATTTATTTTAAATATAGTAATAATTTTATAATATTCATATATTATCATAATAATAACATATAATATGATATATAATATAATGTTTGCACATCTTGACCAATAGCAGAAGTTTAGAGACCGACCGGGTAAAAACCTTGTGTCATTAACTAGATTGGTTGAATGATTACAGCTAATGAATATCTTATTCAAGATTGGATGTACCAGTATCAGGATCCAAATTGTTTCGTGGCGGTATAGTTTGGTACAATGCTGATACCATACCGTTCTGGTCCGTTTCAGTATTTTTTTTTTTTTAATTTTATTTTTAGATTTTGAACTGAAATTGGCATGTGATCTGCCTACTTCAGTCTAAAATTCAAAAATCAGAAAAAAAAGTTGGAAACCTTCTTCCTTCTTCCACTCTCCTCCATTCCAAAACAAAGATGGCGGGAGAGAGAGGAAGGAAGAGAGAGGGGGAGAAGGAGAGGGAAAGAAAGGGAGGGAAAGAGGGAGAGAGAGGAAGGAGAGGGGGATGAGGGGAAGAGAGAAGAGGGTCCTCGGAGAGCTTGGAGGGGACGAAGGTTGGCGACGAAGATTGAGACAGAGGGAGAGGGAGGAAGAGAGACAGCTTACCTCGGATTGCCATTGGGTTTGAAGTGGGGGGATGATGGGTTTCAAAGCGGGACGGAGGCCGGAGCATTTTGAAGGGACCCCGGGTGTTCCTCTAGCGAACAGCAGAATTGGGTATCTGGGTTTGTAAAAGCTCCGGTTTTCCAAGACCCAATTTAACAAAATCATCCAAGTCAAGCCAATTTGAACACTCCTCAAATCTAAAATGAGGTGTAGTTTAGATCAGCACAGCATATATTAACTTCCATTAATTGTTATCCCAAAAAAAAAAAAAAAGAACACGAAAGTATTGAGTTCAAATATATTGTATTGGGACGCCAATTTATTGGACTGGTATTTCATAAGATCTAAATTCGTATCCCTCTTTCTTGGCTCATAATCTGATTCAAAAATTTCTCGATATTTTCAATCCAAAATTTGAGAACAATGCTGGTTCAAATTTGGATACCAAGTTAAACAATGTTACAGCAATAAAAGTTGCTATTATTTGATATTGGCTAGTTTTGTCAATGGTAGATCCCAATTGGACGACAAACAACTCTCGCGCACAACCCACATGAAACAAGACGAGCTATTAGTTTATATAAAAAGTTGTTTCGAAAACTCAACGCTTTTGCTTCTCTGCAAGGAAAATTAGTTGTTGCATGAACTAAACTGTAATCATTACTACGTGACACATCCCAAAACCTACCAGCCCAGAAAGAGAATACAAAGATCAAGGCTCAAAAAGAAGCTGCGTCTCAAACAAGGTAGCTAATCAAAATAATGAGTTACACTAGGAGAACATTCAGCAGTCACCAACAAAAGATTGCAGTCGTGGCCTAACTCAAAACGAACAAATTAACAAGAATCAAAGAAGTAATATTTTCAGAGTCATGGTTGATACAGAAAATTCAAAGAATTGCAGTGATATTTTGACAGCATGTCTCATTGAGATATATATATATATAGATAAGGATGTATCTTAATATTTTTGACTCTTTGCAGCGAGTATTCTGGACACCCTATGGACAATATAAGATAACTGACAGATCAATATTATATTTTAAGGGACTCTAATAATAAATGATACAGATTATTAGAGGTACTTTCTGGAAGAGACACTCTGATATCATTTTCACCTTCTTCTAATTACCAATAAATGATATAGATTAAGAAACCTCTTCAGCTGACAACTTAAGAGATCATTGAAGCATAGACCTGCAAGTTTGTTTGACCGGTAACTTACTCTAAGTCTCGATCACATGATCATCTAAGTTTTAGGTGTACCTATCATCAAAATGCAACTAAAGATAATTTCACTTAAATAATGCTAATTTTAAAAAAAATATGAAAATAATGCTATCTTCAAAATATTTACCAAAATACTGCTCAAATAAATCATCCTATCATAGAATGACTTTATGTGCTAACTCACCACAACTCACGCCATGTGGATGGTGGAATCAGCAATATAGAGTCGCCCCATTATAGGATGGTAGGACTGAGCAAATAATCGAAATCTGAAAAAACCCACCCAATTCGATCCGTATGAAATCAAATTTGAATCGGGTTATGATTCATAAAAATTGGTTATTATGGTCGGGTTTGATTTCTACATTTTTAATCCGTATGAAACCGAACCGACTGATCGATATAATATTTTCAATACTTAGGCTATTTGAAAATTAAAAATGATAATTATGATACGTTATGTACTAACTTATGGATGTTATGAAATTATTATATTCTAGTTTTATATGAATTGAATGGTATATTGGTTTGTGATGTTTAAAATCAACAATGGATCAATATTGAAGTCCAAACCGATACAATCCATCCGAACTCACTACAAACTATTAACTTCAGTTTCAAATGGTTTATATATGATTATTGATCGGCAGCGGATTGAATTTTCTTCAACCTGATTAGGTTCGGTCGGATCAAATTTTTTTTCAATCCGACCCGTGCTTATCCCTATAGGATGGTTTAGTAAGTCATCCTACAATAGAGTGACTTTGAGTTTACAACAAACCACTAGACTCTCCAATAATATCTCGTAAAGTTATATAGAATTTTGATATTATAGCCATAGTGGAGATACTCTAAGCCTCATGCATTGTCAATTGCAATTCCAATAACTTCTCTCATTTAAGATTTGGTATTGCTTCTTACTCCATATAAATGAAATTTTCAAATGATCCACTGACCATGATCTCATATATAAGAATTTTTGTAAATATTTTCAAACAAAAGCCTAGTATGCTCACAATGTTGATATGGTAAGTGCAACAAATGTTGATAACCTCGATGAAGAATTTCTTACCATTTTCTTTAGAAGTATTCAAGATCTTTACTGCCACTAGATAGCCATATCAAGCTTCCCTTTATACATTGCAATATATCTTGACCTATTTTGTGACCGAAGGAAGAGGTTATCTTCTTCACATCGGAGTACTTATATCTCGTTGGGCTAAGTGCCCAAATTTCTCCATGAAGATTTCTAACTTTGGATCTTTTTTGACCTATTCTTCCCACATAAGATTGTGTTGGAATTCGAGTACTTGAAAGATAATAAATAGAATAAAAATCATGCTAACGATAAAAATTGTGGCACAATCCCAAACTTCAACCATATAACATGTATCAAGATCGACAATGATTTTTTGGTGCAACCAACAAAATTGTAGCATGTGCATTCAGATTGAAAAAATTGTAACAGTAATTTAAATTAATGTAAACCAATGGTTGATTATTACAAAGTTTGTTAGCAAAAAAAAATATACAACTAACATAACTATCGAGAGGCGTATATACTAAGGTATTGAGGCCTCCTCCACATCTGTCTCTCATAGACGGTGTCACGTCTGACCGTACAAATGATGGCTTAGGCACGGTATCAACTGATGGAGAGGAAAGTGCCAAACATCTACCTCGAAAAATTCTCAGTCTACCCTTGCCTTTGGCCCTCTCATGCGTATGATCGACGTACTACTCATCGGATCGGTGCGACATGTCTCCCGACTCACTAATCCTCTATGACATAGATGCATCATCCATAGAGAGGTCGAAGTTTGAAAAGCCAAAATATGAGGTATGCTAGGCATATGATGAGGTACTCGGATCATCCATCGATGGCACAGCATGAAGTCATCTATCTTCAGAGACGACTCGTATAATGTCGACAAGGCCATTCATGACATCAACAAATGCTCGGTCCTTGCATCCAACGATGATCGAATGGAAGCCGCTCCTTGCATGATGGTATAGTGACATGATCCTCTGAAACTGTCAGTATCAAAAAGTAACTTATGTTATTCATAAGTATAACAATAATGACATAATAAAATGAGACAAAAAGTAAATATATTAATCATAATATCCATCACACTGTCTGATGGATGAAATCTCATCTTGGGCTGGTCTCTCATCAATGACGAGATGAATCGCCTAGTGATGCTCCTATATCACTGAGATATGGATCATAATAATCCATCATGGAGAGCATAGATGAACCAGCCACAATCAAATCCTCCTGCTGCTCTCATGCATCAATATGCTTTCGATGCTCTCGAACCCAATCATGGCGATGCCATCCTCGTCGATCTATATTGCGGAGGCTGTTCCGAGTGTCACATGGGGGGACGCCCTGATGCATCCCAAACTATTACATTGGGTGCTCCAAACAGTAGATCTCCATGATATCGAAGCAAATGAGAAGTGTACGTATCCTTCATACATGCTAATCCGATCGACATACCTCAGGTAATGTGGTCAGTATCTTCGATATGTGAGGCACACACACCATCTGATCATCGTGCTGCTGGTCAAGCTGATCCCTATAGTATATGACCGTGTGCGGCACCGGATTGTATGCACCAGTCATTTGAGTCCTCCACCTATCCAAATAAAGTCAATATGTTATTCTATGAAAGCGTTTAGTCATTTATCATAAAAAATAGTGCTACTGGTTATATATCTGCATCCAAGTAGATCAGTCTGATCGTGCTGTATCCCGTCAAACAAGCCATCAATACCAGCGTCGTCCTCATCTAATGGGCCATGACCTACTGCATCATCTCCCGATGCTGGCTGGTGAGCTCCTACCTTGAGGAGCATCCAATCTAGCCGTCCGACGTGTAAATGCCTCCATTTTCAAAACTACAGCAACACCAATGACCCAGCTATCTCATGCGCAATTGGTCTAGTGGCCCTACAGAGCTCGCGATAAAAGAAGGCCAAAATAGCGCTACCCAACTCATCTATATATATGCGTGGAGATCACGTAGCCGTGGTAAATTCAACAACTGCACATGGAAACCAGATTTATCGGTAAACAGATGGCCGTCAATAAGGTATAGAATGCATGCTCGAGCATATCTCTACACTATCTCATTATCTACATCATCTGGTAAGTGATGGAACATGTCATGAAGTCGGTGAAATCTCAATGAAAACCCCGACAATATCGTTTCTGACGGTCTAATCCCAAACAACTCTTCACAGAGATTCAACCATATGATCTGTGCAGTATCGATGATGGCAAGCCTATGCACCCGTAATCCTAAGCGAACAGCAATATCCTACAACGTGATCGTCACCTCCCCGATGCGAAGGTAGAAATATGAGTCTCCTGACGCCATCACTCTACTATGGCTGTGATGAGGGCCCAATCAAGCTGTATGTCGCAAACTCTAAAATTTCATAAAATCAATCACATGAAGATACTCTACGATCCTCTCATGTGGCTGTCAGGCACGCATCGCGATCAAATCTCTGTGTCTGCAGCATAAGGGCCCCATGTCCTCCTCAGAATATATACGGTCACTATGGTGTTGGGTCTGAAGATACAGCATGATAGGATCAATCGGCCTCGAATGTACGTCGAAGTCTGAACCAGCCATGTCTGAGGCACAAAATAAAGACGAGCTAATGACAAAGATAGTAACAAACATCAAAGATGGTAAGAAATATCAAAGACAATAAATAGCCAATATTAATAATAGGATCATTTCATAAATTTCTTAAACGTTTACAAAACATGATTACATAACCAAAATAGTTTAAAAAGAACACAAGCGATATATAAAGATAATCTACATGTCACATGAAAAAAAAGATAAATCAACGTGGTTGGGGGCATCTGCGTCGATTGTGCCCCATCTGGTTGTGTATAATCAAGTTTATCAGGACTATAATACCTGCATCTCAACCAAATCTCATACAAATCCGATTGGTTATTGTACTTAACCACACCATGCTTTCTAGACTTCAGCTGACGTCCATTTAACTTACGTATAATTTTATCAGTAATATCCTGTCAGCCTCTCTCCTCTGTGTTGCTATTGCACGTCGCACACTAAACCACTTCAACAAATATTCAAAGGAAAGACGGACAAGTGCAGTAACCGGTAATGAGCAAATCCCTTTCAACACCTTATTGAAACTTTCGGATAGATTTGTATTCATTATTCCGTACCTATATCCACTCGTATCATGCGCTAGCGATCATTTACTCAGATCATCAAGTGGATATCTTTTGAGGTATTAAAAGCAATTGGACCTTATTTCTCAATGTGTTGCATGCTTCGATCGAACTTTCAAGGTTGATTTTGCTCTGCAGTTTGATGAAATAAGCTAAAAATGCCGCATCATAAAATTGACCATTTAGATTTATCTCAATATGTCTAAAGCACAATCTGTAATACTCATGTAGTGCTATCCATTCAACAGATTCATCTAAAACAGCAACTAATATTTCTATCCATCCAATAGATTCATCTAAAATAGCAACTAATATTTCTTATACCGGTCCGAGAATATATCGATTTTATTCGATCATGTTCCACATAATGGCGCAAACACCATAAAAATCATGACCAACTACCACGGTTCTCACTTTCACAAATGACAAATGCCAAAGGATAGATACTCCTATTTCCATCCCTCCTTACGACTATCATGAGTGTATCCTTATATTGGACATATATATATACGTTGCGTCGATACTAATCAGTGGGCGATAGAACTGAAAATCCTGAATGCATGGCCTGAATGTCCAAAAAACTCGATGGAACACCTCGGTAACTCTGTCATAGAAAATTTTGTAAAATCTATCACAATCCCCTCATTGGCATGACAAACTGCAGCTAGCCAAGGACTTAATGTATTCTAGTATTCGATCCAATCTCTAAATAACTCATTGATAATAAGTTGTTTAGCTATCCATGCCTCGTACAGTCAGGTATTACGTACATAAGCCTGACAGGCTGATATAGATATAGATATTTTTGTCTTAATCGATCCTCTAATGATATCGGCAATCATGCGTGCATCAAGCTATGGATAATCTCGCATCACATCTGTATTCAAATATATGTGGGGCCCTTTATATACTGTAATCTCCTATCGCTGTGTTTTGGTTCGACAGTATGCTTGAAGATGCCAGCTGCAACTCTCTAACTATTTGCACACGATGCTCCATTTAATTCTATCTAACTCGATGACTTTGAAAGGATGGTGGATGCGAATGGTATATTATTTCGTAGTATGTTGGACTTGTTCTTTTGATCCGAATATCATTTCTTTTTAACTCTTCATTCTCACCAAAGAATGGATGGTCTAACAATGCTCCATGGGATGCGACCTCATCATCGTTGGATGCATCAACTAGCCTAAATTCAAGAATAAGGCTGCCTCATGTGGTGGGACATTCTCTTCTGTACTAGACTTCCCACTATCACTGCCATCAGACTCTGCATCATCATCCTCATCTTCATCATCAATAAGATTAGGATCATAACTAATAGCGGCTTCATTTTCAATAAAATTGTATCGGCTATTACGGTTCTCAATCCTCCAAGTCCGGCATGTGTTGCATGTGGCTGATTAAGTGGTACAGGATCATAAGATTTATGCACCACATGCTCTACGATAGCTGCCACATAATTCAAACCAGCCTCCGTATCATCAAATGCAGTATTATATAGATATTGATATGCAAACTCTGCCCTACCATATACTGAGGACTATCAGTTATGGATGCTGTTGGTCCACCAACGATACATATAGGGGTATCTCCATACTTATATCCAGCTTCATCGATCATTGGAGCTGCATTAGGTAGAGATTTTCCTCATCTCCGACCGTGCAAGTGAGGTAGATACAACCTTAGATATACTCACATACTGTTCATCACCATTCAAAACTCTTACCGCTGTCGGCTCAATGAGAATCTCAATTGATAGAAAAAATCTCTTGTGATGGAATGCCCAAGACGGTGTTCGTGTTCTGATCAACTTCAATAGATATAGCCAAATATTGTCCAGCAATATGAATCAAAATTGACATACTAAGAAAACTCCATAGTGATTGGGGTTCCATCCAGTGACAACATAGCAGACTCGCACAAGTTCTTGGTATGTTGCATTATGGTCCACCATGGTCATCCAAATTTTCCACCATCATAATATGCACCATTAGTATCACGACCGATTCTCCCATCCCAATGAAAGATAACAGTGATAAGACTTGGATCCATTTTGTTGAAAATTATTGGGAGAAGTAACTGCATGAACATATGAATATATATGTTTACTAGGAGGAAGTACTTAATATTTAAAATAGCTTATATAATAAATGCATCCTATCATCAACTAATAGGTATAAAAGATTATATTTCATTCAGAAATTGTATTAATTTTATAGGTCAATTATAGTAATTAAACGATACGCGGCAGAAGTCGAAAGAAATTTTGATATCATTTTTCTTAGTTCTCTCCATACAACTGAAGATGTGTGAGGAGAACTAAGAAAATACTATCCGAAATTTCTCTTGAACCTTCAACATACCGTTTGATTACTGTAATTATCTATAGAATTAATTATAATTTTCAAACTGTCTAAACTAGACAGTCAGTTGACCAATATATATAATTCTTTCATTCATATAAAAATATATAAATATACAGATATCATAAATATATATATTAATCAAAAGATGGATATATAATTCTATGCAATGCAAATTTATTTTCAGCTCTACATCTTGTTTTGTTTAGACATGGATCCAAACCTCCTTAGCTTGATTCATCCAGCGTCTATAAATATTCTAAGCTTTAGCAACTAAAACTGGAACTTTAATTACCCATCTCTTATAACAACAAATGCCTAAGCTTTGACTGTACATGCAAGACCACTAAAGATTAGCGTCAATAGGCCAGTAATTGGGAGCACGTATAGGCCAGTCATGGAACAAGAAGACCTTGCTAGTATAGGCTTACTGCACATATCTTTAAATGGAGGCCAAACATGATGATCCTTCCCACATTTCTCCCACAAAGCAGATGAAATTAAAGAATAAGAAGCAAAAAAAAAAGGCTCGGACTTACCTTACTGTACGTCGGTAGATTTTCCTCAATCTTCCCTGATCTTCCTCCGATCGAGAGGAGCTCTATCACGACGGCTGAGGGAGGCCGCCGGTGGATGCGAGATAGAAGGAGCATGAGAGAGAGAGAGAGAGAGAGAGAGGAGCTCTATCACGATGGTTGCAATCCTAGGCGCAGAAATGAAGAACCTCTGTCGCGGTGAGAGGTAGCACGAAGAAGCTAAGGGAAGAAGAAGGTCACGGGGAGATATGGCGACTCATATAGTCACCTCACCATAGGACGATTTATTGAAGCGCTCTATCATAATTAAGGCTACTTACTAAGTTGCTGATTCTACCATCTACATGACATGAATTATGGTGAGTCAGCACATAAAGTGATTTTATGATAGGATGATTTTGTTTAGATAATATTTAATAATATTTAAAAATATTATTTTATAATTTTTTAAATAATATTATTAAATAAATTATTAATTAAATATAATTTAATAATATAATAACATATTATACTCTCTCCCTTCACATCAATTAATGTTCCAGCATCCATGTTCCAATTCTAACATGTCTAGCTCTCCAGCATTAAACAAATAACCTCGAAGATATCAAGCCAGCCGACCCAAGACAAAAATCTTAAAACTTCTTCCTTCCAAAGCGTTTCAGCTACTTCACATCCTTTAATTCTACCGAGTTGCAAGACAGTGGGCATGGCTATGATTTCTTGA
>KE504839.1:767149-778462 GCA_000441515.1 Elaeis oleifera
TGAAGAGTAGGGGCAATAGAGAGAAATCTGTAAAGATAAAAAGTCCTTATGCAATCTTACCTACCGCGGATCAATGAGAAAAAAATAATTGAAGAAGCCCACATGCCAGGCACTCCACCCCTCACTGTTACATCTGTCATTGATGCAAATAGCGTGACTACTCAATTTCATCTAGTATGTAAATAATTAGACTCTTATTTTTTTAAAGCATACAATGATACTTATAAACTCAATTTACTTTGGTGATATTCAGATGTACCATAAAAATGACTGGATTACCTAGAGGCAAAATATATTATAGAGGAAGAGAAGAAGACAATAGCGAGATTCTTCATACTGATAATGGATCGATAATATATTTTAGTTACACTGAAAATGTCATCGGTTATATATTTTTGCCTTTGGTTATACTTCTTCAATATTGATTACACAGTGCTAATCTGTGGTTACATGAGTTTTCTATGTAGTTACAGGACAGTAGTTTGGTCCAATGATAATCTTGTTTCACGAATGCAAGTTCGTGAGCTACTATTCAACTAGATATTGGAAGATGATGTAAGTTGATATATAAAATCATTTAGGATAACAATGATTGACTAATATTTTAAATTCATTGAACTGTTATACAGATTATCGATGCATTAATGGCACTCTTTCGTAAGCATCAGAAATTTGAACCAAATAAGCATCTTCCTTGTATAGTCATCAGGCTGTGGCTATTGGTGAGTTTTTGGTTGGAGTTTCTTACTTTGAAATCATCCTGTATGTTATTATTGATCTTGTATTTTTGGTGTTTCCTATAGCAACATGCACAATAGAGACTCTAAAAATTTTGGATAATGTTCTCAGAGATTTTCAATTCAAAATTAATGTGGCAAAATTGACCTTTATGCCCTTGTGTATAAACAGCCACCGGCACCTACTAGTGTGGATATAGAAGAGAAATGCTTCAAGCATTACTCCTCTCTCTTTCCATCCACCTATTATCCTGATGTATTTAATTTGGTATGCTTCCTTAACCCTGTACATATTGCCATGGTATACATCACTTAAAATTTGCTGATTAATTGTGATAGAAAATTAGATTTCTCAATATTTGGCTAAGCATCATAATCTGCCCCAAGCTTCAGATTAGCTGCTCTAACAAATTGATGATTATCCTCAGTAAGATCCTACATGGGTATCAGTTTAATATTAAACAAGCTCATATGTACTTGTCATAAATTTAATTTATATTCGATCACTATTTTAATTTTAGGAGCATTGATTGCAAAGTTTTTATGACACGCTATGTGAAATGATTACAACGTGGGGTACAATTGGACATAGGACCGAGTGATATTATAAGGTTACGAGCTAAATATAATATACTTCTTATTCACGAAGGTTCAAAAAGAGAGATTGTCTGTGAGAAAATAATAGATAGAGGGTATGCAGCCAAAAATATTATTGAAGTACAGTTTTTAAGTGACAGTAAGTATGCTTATCTGATTCATGTATTTAGTTATACGTATATTTGATCCGATTACATATTTTCATTATTCAGTTATATGATTGTGTTTATGCATATATTGCATGTTTTCAGTGGAGGAAAAGCCTGTCAATGATGAAGAATAATTTGAGAAGTCTGCTGCAGATGAAATGGAAAAAGACCGTGAAACTACTAATTAGCATGGAGAGAGTGAGAAAACTGCAGCTAATAGGGATGGGGCTAGTACAATAGAGGATCAATTGTGTAACTATGGATAGGCAAACTTAATGTAACTTTTACTTGTGGATGGACAATTGAGATATAATTATGCAACCAATGTTTATTTTAATTATAGATTATTTTTAAAGAATTTATTGAAAACTGTTCAGGTTACACAGATTTATGTTAAGATAGTTTTTATAATAGATTACACAGATTAAGACAGTTAAGACAGATTTATGTTCAGGTTACACAAGTTATACATATTTGTATTAAAGTTACACAACTTTATATTCTGGTTACATAGATTACACAGGTCCCTATTTAAGTTACACGATTTATGCTTAGGTTATATGCCGGACCAACGTGTCAGTTACTTTTCGTGCCAATCGATTGTCTGGTTATGTGTCGGACCAACTATTGATATGAGTGTCAACAGAACATAACCACACAGACTTCAAGAATCAAAAAGACAGTAAAATATGGATTCTTGATACATTGAAACCCTTTTTATTTAAACAACTATTAAGCTGCATCCAAAAGAGAGTAAATCTGAAACAAATAAAAATAATTAATTAGCTTCATATAAATTTTTTATAACTTCATCTTCTCCGTACATATGAATATCAATAGAATATAACCATATAGGCTTCAAGAATCAAAAGACAGTAAAATATGGATTCTTGATACATTGAAATCCTTCTTTGTTTGGACAACTGTTGAGCTACATCCAAAAGAGAGTAAATCTAAATAATAAGAAACTATCAATTAGCTTCATAAAAATTAATTTTATAACTTCATCTTCTCTGTACATATGAGTCTCAACAAATATAACCATACAGGCTTTAAGAATCATAAAGACAGCAAAAATATGGATTCTTGATACATTAAAACCCTTCTTTATTTGGACAACTGTTGAGCTGCATCCAAAAGATAGTAAATCTAAAATAAATAAAAATAATCAATTAGCTTCATAAAAAACTAACTGTTATAACTTCATCTTTTCCGTACATATGAGTGTCAACAGAACATAACCATACAGACTTCAAGATATACTTATTCTTAGCTATTGAGGCATTGCATGTCTTCTGATTGTATCCAACATTATGACATCTCCCATATTTAAGCGGACGGACTTTCTTTGATTGAGATTCAATGCGCTTCTTTTTAGGCCTTCCTACCTTTGGTTTGGTTATAGGCGATTTTATAATCAGATCCTCACGCTTTACCCCTGTAGGTTTAGAAATATCCGTGATAGGAAAGATGGCATGCTCATACATTCTTCGGTAAGCATCCACTGTAAAAAATTCAGATACATATGTATACACTGACTCATTCTTTCTAATTATCATTGCACATGCATATGAGCAAGGATGACCATAGACCTGTCAATACCTGCATGAACAAGTACAGATGTTAAGATTAACTTCGTATAGGCAATCCATGATTACTTCAAACCGCTCGCCATCCGAATATCGCACCGTAAGACCCCTTCCATCTTCAATGTTCATATTTATCAATTTCTCAATCTTAGGAACTAGATATGTCTGTCATTTATGGGAGCAATCACATCTCTCATGCATTAACTCTATCTTATACTGTGGCATGTCTACCATAGGAGTTATTAGAAGCTGTCGTGCCTCGTTCGCCCAATTATTAAATGACTCCACAATATTAGAGTACATCTCCCCATATCGCTCTTCCTTAAATAGAGTATTTGGCCAGTAATCAATATCTGAGCCACGTTCAATCCATTCACATGCCTTCGATGAAATCTCTCTTATATCACTAATATAACCAATGAATTGTGATATCTGTAGAGCATAAGCTGCGCTATCAAGTAGTTTCAATACAATTTTCTCTTTGTGCTGCCGACAATCCATCGAACTTTTCTTGAAATTCTCCTTTAGATATAACCATGGGTAGCATCAGAAATAAAATCTTCACACCCTTTGTCAAGCCTTTTGCTCTGTCTGAAATAAAATATAATTGATGATAGTAAGGATCTTCATTGTTAAAAATTACATCATGGAGTTTTTCACAAAATCAAACCTAATTGGCATCATTCTCTATACTAACAATAGCAAAAGCTAGTGGAAACATCCTATTCTCAGCGTCAAGTGCCACTGCTAAGAGCATTACACCACCATATCTATTAAGGATATGGATTCCATCCATGAATAATAAAGGGCGGCATCCACTCTTGAATCCAACTAAACATGCATGAAAATATATAAACACCCCTCATAATGTCCATCTGGATACTCAAGTATAAATAAACTTCCTGGGTTAGTCTCAGCCACTGCTTTACCATAACATCGCAAGAGATCAAATGATGCATAATCTTCACCATGTAATGCAACTCTAGCAATCTCTTTACCAAGCCAAGCTTGCATGTAATGAAGATGAATGCCAAAATTTTTTGAATATCCTTCTCGATATCAATTGGTCTATACAATGGTCTGTCTCTAACTTTTGAAGTACTATATCGGCAACTCATATTTTTGATGCCTTTGGATGTCCGGTCCTCCCAATGCCACTGCTGCAAATATGCGTATTATTGAATATTTTGATTTTGAAAGTCTCTTACTCCCAACTCTTGATGCATGCAGTCGCCATAGACAACTTTCATTGATGCATTTGATAATAACTCTTAATTTATCATTCTTGATAAATTGATAATCTTTGTTAGGGTGATTGAATAATTCTTAGTGCCTCCTTAAAATGAGTTGCATCTTTAAATAACTGATCAATGCCTGTTATGGCATTCTCCCATGATGTAGCTAATCGAAGACCGGATGTAGATGTAAAATCTTAGGATGAAGCTGTGACCGTGAGAGCCATACTCCCAATATTTTGTGGACCAAGTATGCTATCAAAAATATGAAATAATTACAGTGGACAATGAACTTTGGATGAATCAATTAATAATGAAAAAATTTAAAGAAAAATTTTATCCCGACTCAATTAGACGAGTTGATTCTGATCCATTATTAAGGTTGGTTTCCACATTGATCTTTATTGACAGAGACTTCAATACAATATGAAAATCAAGCATGCGTTGAATATCCTCATCATTCTTGAGTTTAAACTTAGAGTTTTCTAGGATGGGAAGCTAATATTTCAGCATTAGAATGTCTTTATTTATGCCCCACCTACTGCATATCCCACCTGCAATTTCATCGAATGTGCTCTCTCGGTTCACCCTCAATATGTTCCCTTCTTATCTGTATTTTGTCACCACCATATGATAATCCATCTACAATTACTTGCTTTATGAGTAATGTGTAGTATAATATATTGATAAAGAGAATATGAAACAGATATCAGTAATCCATCTACATATCAAGCTATTAAATAATATAATAAATAAATACTTAAGAATATATTTAACTATTTACTTATATAATAAATGAATAACACTATAAATAAAACAACGGAGACCATTTCTTTTTTTTTTTTTTGGTTTAAAGATAAGTGGCAGTATTTTGGAACCAACAAAATAAGGATAAAGATGGATCAGCCGAGACCGTGCCACGGATCCAAAGAAGCATAGGAACGAGGGAGAGATCAGAGGAAAAGAAGAAAACAAGAAGAGAAAGAGAGAGAGAAAAAATAGAGGGTTTAAAAGAATATTACCATCTTAACTGCTGGTAGAGATGGAGTGAAAAGGGAGAGCGACGGCGGTGGAGGCGGTGGCGACGTGGGATTGGAGAAGTGGTGTTAAGAAGGTTCCAGTTGAGAATTTAGAGGACGATATTTGCAAATAACCAAAATCCATCTCTAAGTAAGTCTCTGCAGGATTAAGTTTTCCCTCTAAAACCGTCAAAGCTATTTCTATCATTTAAATGGGCTTAAACGACAGCAGGTGGCAACAGTAGATAGTAGGAATTTAAAATAAGTCATTAGCAGTCCAGAGATATTTTATTCTAACTGAAAATTTGAGAGATTTAAAAATAATTCTGAATCAAATTAGGAAGTGATAGATAATTTTTCTACTAAATATGTTAGGATCTATAAACTAACGGAGTGTAAGAAAGTTTGTACCATAAAGTTAGACCCTTTTCCCTCTCAGATAGAGTTAGTTTTGAAGAAGAAATATCCGTAACATTTGGAATAGTAGGTTAGATATCTGCGAATCAGAGAACTCGAGATTCTTCTGTTCATACTATTGAATTCTAGGTTGGCTAAAGTTTTCTAGGTGGAATCTTGAGCAAGTCAGGAAGATGTGAGCAATTGATTGTCCTATTTTTCAAACTCATATCAATAATCTTCCTATGAGACCAATATATTTTCAAAATACTTTCGCAAAAAAGACAAAATAGTCTAGCTTTTCAATTCTTACAAATGTGTCAGGATCATACATCAAAAGCTAGAAACTACGTGTCAAAATTCACATTTTCTCAGCTCTTTCATCTGTTTTCAGAGTGGCAATTGTGCATGGCACTCTTTTGATCTTTTTCTCTCTGTATGACATTGTCATGTTTCGCTTTAGAATCCAAAGCAATGACAGCTCATCTTGGAGATGAGTGCTTGCATTTCCTCCTATGTAGGATACGTGGCAGTTTTTGGTTGGTTTTCAGAAACATGATACAGGTGATGTGCCTTTGGATGTTTTGGAGGATAATTATTGTTTGATGTTTGTTAATCTCTTCGTAGCAGCATAGATAAACCTAAGACGTTCCCGAGATCAAAAACCGTGAAGGAAATAAATAAAAAAATTATTAGAAAAATAGCTCGAGCATTAGTCCAAGGAAGTAGCTGGTGGGTGCATGGAGACGGCTATAAATTGGCATCCTTAACATTTGTGGATATATACATAAAAGGTGTGCAACCACCCAAATCTAAGAAGACGCAGAAGTCTACGTGATTTCTGGCATACTCACTGTATGTTTTTACCCTTCGGACATCAGTATGATCCAATAGTCTAAGCAAATTACAATATATTTTTTTAACATACGGATTGGATAACTACCTCCAAATTTGACTCTGTGATCGAGATGTATTGATTAGTGGCCAAAGTTGTTTGGTGGAAATAAATCCCCACTTTATTAGATTTGAGTGTTTCCAACCGTCCAATTAATCATGCCCCATTGCGAGGGTCAACAATTTGGTGCCTGAAGATTGAGTGGTTCGGACAGGCCCACCTACTTTAATTTAACTTCCTGGGTATCGCAGCAGATGTAAGCCGACATGTATATATTTCGCTTAGAACAAGATAGATGTTCCCCAATTATTAACGTAACAGTGAAGCTTCTAGACCGTGAACTTGGTGTTTTCAGTTTGTTTCTAGGGGTTACAGAACCTCTGTTCTGGAAACCAAGAAAAAAAATGGTGATCCTAGCAATCATTTAAGCACACTGCTCTTCTTTTATTTTTTTAATAAGTTCGGATTTCTTATACCAATTTAGTATAAGTACATCCATAAGATTGGCCTACTTAATATATAAAAAATCAAAAGAAATATCTATCACAACAATCCTTAATGTAGTTCCTATACGATTGGCCATATAAGTTGCCACCCTATTATTCGATGTCAACATTTTAAAGAAGAAAGTCTGGAGGCTTTCCTTTTTTGAGTCCAAAATTTCAGCTCTGCTTTCACTTGGATCCGAGGTTATATAGCATTGGCAATAAAGGACTTGCAATAATCCAAACACATATTTTTAGAGCATATAAAAGAGAAATCTAGGATGTTTCTAATAACATGCAATGTTCGTATAAAACAATCCATATGGACAGCCCAAACAAAGAGATGAACCCGTGAAGGATCTGGTTAGTTCAAGGGCCAACATCAGTCATGATGTGCGTAAAAATTGCACTTATGCGGATGTTGTCTGCATCGAACAACTACCTAATTCTTACCACAAATAAACTACTTAATAATCCTGAATCCAACTTGGACCCAAAGATTCAAAAGCAAACAACTTTACAAGAACAGATGGCATTGTGTTGACTCATGGCCCAACCTAATCCATCATCAACTTGATCAAGTATGACTCATCCACCAGATTTATCAGCATATATAGCCTCAACATGTTGTTCAAACGCTATTCAACTTAGAATAACTAGGTCTTCAACTCAAACATGTGTAGCGTGGGTTAGTTGTGGTGTCCTAGGCTTAATTTGGAGTTCGGCTGCCGAGCATAGAACTAATTGTACAAATTGGGGAGGTAAAGGAAGAGTTGGCAAACTAGTGTGTAAATGACAGTCTAGTCAGTACGAGCGAAGATATTGGACCTCATTTGGATGGGTTCAAATTGCATCTTTTGTGCAACAGAATGATCGATCTTCTTTTATGATGTTAACCATTGGATCACCTCCTGCACAATCCAACGGCAGATCCGTACAAAGCAAGGTGAATCCTTTGGCATGGCGGATACAATCCCTGCCCCACTTGGACACACCAACTTGCATGCTTGGTTTGGGTCCAGTACCTGGGTAGATCAGATCACCTAAATGGGGTACGGCTAGGATTACACAGGACAAGAACAAGCAACATGAATGGCAAAAATCTATGCCATTTAACGCAGCGCTAATCATTTACGAGAAAAGAAATGTGACAATTACTCAATCAAACACTGGGGAAAACTCAGTCCGTGCATGGAATCTCATCCAAATGCATGGGACCAGGGCAGCAGCTGGACAATAGCAAAGTCTATGAAGCAATGTCACATATAGTGCTGCTTGGTAAAAAGTTCTCGGCAGCTCCTAAATAAACAAGTCCTTTCTTCTAACTTTGAATGATGATGAGGCCTTAATTAAATTGCCCCATTGATTTGAACTCGTCAACCTAGTCCCAACTATCTAGATTTATGATCCGACAATGATATATTGCCAAGCAAAGTAGCCTGACAACCGTATTTTTTGCGACAACAGAATCATATTGTACATCTCCGTAAACTTGGTACAGCGAAAGAGATACGGCCAAGAACCTACTCATCAACTCCGCAGAACATGCCAGAAGAAGAAAGCAAATTGGACAGTGATTTCGATATCCAAGCACTCAAAGAATCAAGCCCAAGGGATATATACATTCCATTGCTCTTTGAAGGTGAAACAGAGCTAGAATCACACAGTTGGATGTCTGGTCTTGACCTGATCAAACAGCTGTGATGGCTGCAGGCACATGATCCTTCTCCCATATACGATGGCTTGGTCACACATTCCCCTTTTAATGCTTTTGGTTACCAACACTGTCCACATCCAAAGCAGTCATGTGTTGCACTTTAATTCTTTTGTTACTTGTATATAAACATCCAAGGCCCCAGAGAGCTCTTTGGGAGGAGTGACAAGGGGGCCTCCATGGTAGAAGCAATAACACCAAAGTGGTAGGAGACAATACATGTGCCAAGGATTCCTCCCCCCTGGCCCCCAGCCAACACTATCCTCCAAATCCCTCATCTACTACCATATCCTTAAAAGTGCTGCCCTCCGTCATCTCATCACCTCTTAACTGAGATGTTACATCCCAACCACCTCGTCCGGCTATCAACTTTCCTAGGGTAAGAGAGACGTCCCTCTTGGGCAAAGGACGAAACCACTTGTGGAGTTGGGACTTGACCATACGCAACTTGTTTCCAGTGACAACCGTCACAACGCAGTTGGACCATTGGTCGATCGGTGTGACTACAATGGTGCATTGTAGTTGGGGCGTTTTGGACCCGCAAGCCAACAAGGGCAAAGTAATGGAGCAAAATCTAAGCTGCATGCTTGTGAGGTGGTGCTTATCAAATTGAACCTATTTTCATGGGGGAAGGATATTTGATGGTCATGACGATGATATATCCTTCTATCAGGGTTCTTTATGCGCATTCCAAGGATTGGTGGTCATCAAATATATATACACCCAATTATTGGTAAGCTATAAGCGAGCCAAACATTTTAAGCTTTTATTTAATAGAATATTAAGTAGTTCTCTTATTGAGGTCCAAAAAAAAAAAATCTTAAAGGGTCTATTGCAGTTGGGCACTCTAGACCCACAAACCAACAAGGTGCAAAATCTACTATGAATCCATACTGAAGTTTCCATCTGATAAGCTGCTTGTGAAGTGGACCTTATCAAATAGAATCTACTTTGATGGGTAAAGGATTTGATGGTGATGACGACAATCTCTCACTTGTATTAGGATTCTTTATGTGCATTCCAATGATTGGTCATAAGCAAATACACTCAATTATTGGTAAGCTATAAGCAAGCCAAATATTTTGAGCTTTTATTTTAATACTATACAAAAATATATATATATAGGTCCATTGCAGTTGGGGCACTTTAGGCCCACAAGCCAACCAGGGCGCGGTAGCGATGCGAAATAGACTCTGTTAAGCCATGCTCGAGTTTTTCCATCTGATAAGCTGCCTGTGAAGTGGTCCTTATCAAACTGAATCCATTTTGATAGGTAAAAGATTTGATGGTGATCTCAATCTCTCGCTTGTATTAGAGTTCGTTGTGTGCATTCCAAGGATTCGTCATAAACAAATACACTCAAGCCAAACATTTTGAGCTCTTGTCTTAGTAGAAATAGTTTCTTATCAAGGCCAACAAAAAAAGGGGGAAAGAAAACCCAAGGTTGGTGTTCCTGTCCTTGGAAGTTCCCACATCCACATCAGAAGGTGACCAACTCCTCTTTGCCGAAGTATTATTAGTGAGTGTTGGAGATTCCGAAGGAAGCAAACCCTGGATGCCAGCCTAGTATTCCTTGGCGCTTTACATGCGATTGTCAGAGTCGTCTTCCAAAATTCCCAACAAGTTCAAAAGCTTCTAATAAAGAGAACTACCATAAAAGCACTACAGGGTTGCTGCTCCTTTAGTTGTTACACACTATCTCTGCCTTCCTTATTGTTCTGCACTTTTTAAAACCAGTATCCGAAAGCACTTTGTGCTCACTTACTGCCCGATAGAGCATTACTTTAGCCAACATATGGAGAACTCTATGGCCTCAGAAAGTCCCATCAAGTGTTCCTCGGAACAAGGGCCTTTGGGTAGGATGAACTCCTCAGCCACTCCTCAACAATCGATACTTTATCGAGCACCGTTTTTCTGTACCAGTCTCCAAATCTGAGAATAGATTAACAAGACTTGCCAGGTAAGGGAAGAAACGATATGGCATACGTCGCATGAGGCTAATGAGAGCTGCCATACATGAATACAGCAGAGCACCTACCTGCTGTTGCACCTACTTATAATGATTAAATTTTATAGCAACCCACAAATGATTGCCATGGTTCTCTCCCTGAAATGTTTGAGCACATCAGGATTGCAAGTAGTAGTACCATTAAGCCTGCATTAAGGTCTTATGCGGATAAATATAGTTTATGTTGAGGATTGTGCTCTCGGATGCTGAGATGTACTGAACATAGGGGAAAAGGCACCCTATTTTCTTTCTCAAGTTCAGAAAAACTCGAAAAGGTTTGGTAGGCTCACGTGTGGTGTAGTATATAGATGCGCATTTATTGAACATGACACTGCTTAGATCTACCGCAACCCTGAGGATGGATCATGTATCTATACAGGTCAGGGATTAGTATACATCTCAGGTGTCATGCTTGAACAAGTCCTGGCACTGGTTGCCAGAACGGCACATGTATTATATTTGTATATGAATATGTCTGTATCTAATTTT
>KE504839.1:781437-796464 GCA_000441515.1 Elaeis oleifera
AAAAAAATAAATATATAAAAATATGATATATGTAATATTTTAAATACTTTTATATAATAAAATATTATAAAAAAACACCATAGTAAATTTGAAAATTTTATCTGTTCAACGTTGCTAGATTGCACACAACAAAACATGTAGGATAGGGTCGACGAAAGAATGCCATCAGAAGTAACCATTGATGAGCATCACGATTAAACTATCCCCACAATCACCACCACCAACATTTTCTCTTTGTTCCTTTTTGATCTTTTACGGAAACATGATACAGACGTTACGGCTTGGATTTGACCTCTAAAGTGGCTAGAACCTTTCATACATGGATAGGAACGCCAACAAGACATACCAATTCTAGTCAGTGTCATGGGGTCTAAACCGGATTCAACTCGCACTACTTTGATATGTATTATCTAAATAAATTTTATGGGGCCAAAAATCTCATCGAGTTTTGCTCGAGATTACACTCAGTTGTAAGTTAGGACTCAGAGAGTATTAAAAAGTAGGAATATAAACAACAGAATTTAATAGTATTGACACCCTAAATCCATGAAATAAAAGCATATGGCCCAGTAGCTGGTAACACATGATGGGTTCACATACACTGTAAATTTGAGTTACCAGTGCACCAAGCCTCAATCCAAGTCCTAGATTTTCTGATTAGGGGTCAGGACGACCTGTAACTCAGTAAGGTCAACTCGGCGAAGTTTTGAGCGCGCTTGGCAATACATAAAAACATAAAAGATGGTTACAGATGGCATCCATAGTATTCTTTAACCACTGTAAGTGCTTCTTGTGTACTTTGTGAGCCGGTACATTAAATTTCTGAGCATAAAAACATTTTTTTACGAACAAGTATAGAGCTGCGTCGCTACTCCAAGGCATAATACATAATGGAACCAACCAGATTCCAATTGAGCATTTTCATTTTTATTTCATTTCCAGGTTCATTTTCAAAGGTTCCGGAAGCCTGTATCCAAGTTCCTTTTTTTCTGGTTCATATGGAAATGCAAGCAACTGACCATCAGATGATTCGGATAGCGTATAATGGGAAATGCTAATCAACAAAGACAAGGTAATCAACATTGAATGACCAAGTGATATGTCCTCTGAAGTGAAATTCATACAGAAGAGATCCAAATACTCTTATCTGCACGACAAAAATATGAGAAGAATACTTTTGACAGTAAATATACTTAAAAAGAAATTGATGATACAGTAAAAAGGTCCATAGTGTCTTGGAAATTTATTGTAAAATGTAAATTTCTTCAAGAAATTGTCTCCAAAGCCTGAATAAACTGGCTAAGGGTACTTGGTTTGTTCTAAATGTAAGATCCGATGCTCAAAGGACTAACTTTTCCAACATTTTCCACTAAAATATTGGTAGAAATGTGAGAGCAGAAATTTGTAAAATATAAATGTGATAATTTATATAACTATGATGAGCACGTACTCAAAACAAATTCTGCTCTAATGTTCAGGTATTAGGATAAAACAAGTTATTTTAGTTGGATGAACTCAGTGACTTCATTTCCAAAAAAAATGTAGGGTTTACAGCATAATATATTACAATATCTCATCAAAGAAACAATGTCTGGCAATAGCAATTGCTCGTTTTAGTTGTCACAATTTGATCAATGATAAATATCCCTCTCCAGATAAAAGTATGTTGGCATTCTTATTCCAGATTAAGGAAAAAAAATCTGCTTGTTAGTTCAATATCTGAGGGAAGCCCAATGATAAAACACCAAAGATGCAGGAGTAACATTACAAGGGTTATTCAAGCTTTTACAGAGAGATAAAATGATGATGATTTCTACCCTTCAACATGAGAGAACGGTAACCAACCAGCAAATGTTCTTTAAGAATCTATCCAAAGACCTGTATGCAGATGGAACAGAATGAGATTTGAACTTTCTATTCATACATTGAAATTTCTCTTATAATAGTAAATCAAACTGTTCAAACTTCCATACCAAGGAAAGGAAAATGGTCAGGCTACCTTCTTCATGAAGCACCACAGTTGAAGGCAGCAACATCTGCGCCACCTTAGAAAAGAAACTAACTTTGCACTCCATGCATCCATTCCACAAAATTGTCCAAAATTAAGGGCCAAGCCAGGTTTGAATCATAATTGTCGAGGGATGGGAAGTTTATCTGTGACAGGAAAAGGTTCAGCAAAAAGAATTTCAAAGGATGCACCAGGAAAACAGGCAAATGGCAAAGATGATGGGAAAAACATTTTGTATAATGAAGATCAAAAGTGCAATAGAATCATCATAGCAAATAGTTCAGAATAATACCTCATTACAAAATCGGAGAAAGCTCATCCACTGATCCAAGTTGATCACCTTGTAGTCATGTTGATACTGCAGTGTTCGAAGTACAAAAAAATTAATATGCTTTGCAAACTTAGTAAAACATAGAATTAAATACTACCTAACTGCTGGAAATATATCAGATTTGTTCATGGCTGATTTGATGAATTGGCGACTGATCGCCAGTCAAGCTTTTTAAGCTGCAAAAGATACAAAAGCTGGAATAATATTTACCTTGAGATACTCAATAAGTTTGTTGACCTGGGGATGAAATTGGAAACCTAATACAAGATCCAGCAGTTCACAGGCACTCTCAATGTCTATACACTTTTGCTTGTCCTCTGCAAGGGGACCACAAACCCATTAACCCATAGCATTGAAATCAGAACACTGAAGACCTAAAAACTGGCATACCTGTCAGGCAATAACGAAATGCATAAGAATAGAAGTCTGAGAAATTTGATGGCCGTGTCACCTTCAGCATATTGAAGCAATATCAGCACATTTACACGTGTTATCAAGGTACAGAGACAAGCGCATGAGAGCTTAAATTTGGCAAAAAGTTGCATGGAGAAACAACATAGAGAATAGGGGCTTGGTAGATCATGATCTAAAACAAACTGCATGCTGACCTCTTTCACCAATTCTGGCAGTGCCTTCTTTATTTGCTGACACTATCAGCACGTAGTGCCTTTAGGCCCCTTCGCCATTCTTCCTGTCACAGAAGGAATAAAGTCTTGGATACAGTTATGAGGGGAAAAATCAAAATCCAGCCAGTGAATATCACAAAAATATGTTCACTAAACAGCAAGACATCAACAAATTATTTAACTAATTTCAGAAGGAATACATACCAGAGTAAATATCCTTGTTTTTCAGCTTTCATTTTCCTGATAAACTCATTGCAGTTAATTGACAGACAGCACAAAAGGAGCATAATGTTCCGAAAAATTGTAAAAGATGTCAATGCTAACAAAGTGTCAGGTATAAAATATATTACCAGGCAAGCATAAGTATCCTGACATCAGTATGATCAACTTCCACGTCAGAACAGAAAGACTCAATCCCTTCAGGGCTGTTAAAAAGAGTAAGCAAAGTGAAGTGAGAAAAATTATGCACTAGCAAATAGTTACATCAGAATTGATTTTTAAACCTTCTAAAAAAGAATAACTAATTTTTGAAACAAATCTCAACTCTAGAGTAAGCCTGTGGAACAAAAACATTTTTTTAAAATAATACCACAAAAAGAAAATCTTCAAGAACATTGTATACCAAAGATTTCAAAACAAATGGGCAACATAGACCGAGTCTTATGCTTAATAAGTTGTTCCAAAAAATACATTGTACACCTTCAAGGAGATCAAATTTGCCAAGAGAGGAGCTCAATATCAAAAACAATAGGAGAAACGGCAATAAGTTTTATATACTTTTCCACAGAAACTTCCTGCCACTGCTTTATTTACCATGAACCATTTAAATTTTTTAGATTTTCAAACCCTATGTGGATCCTTCCTAATAGTTTGCTCCACAGAAACATATATAAATGGGACAAGGCTTAGTTTGTAGCATTACTTAAATGTTCCTCTATAACATGAATAAAATAAAATGATAAATTCCAATTATACAAACAAGAACCATAATATCTAATTCATCCATTTAGTCAGCCAAATTGACTAACACCTGTCTTGCTAGTTGCTGCTAAATATATCAAAGTAGAAGACATTTGATAGATAGCTTCATATTTAGTTTTGGCACATACCGTCTGTATGTTAAATTTCTCAGAGGTCACAGCATGTACAATTGAAATTCAACAATTTCCTATCAATTCGCCTAAGCATGCTAATTAGATTTAAAAATAATTTTAAAAAAAATCAACAGAATGGGATAGACCAGCTAGCTATGATATATGGACCAGAACATCATCAAATAAGAAGAGTACACCTGCATAAGATATACAAAGTCAATATGCTCTTGAAATGTATGTGTAAAGAATTGAGTGACAACAAATTTGCAAGAATTATGCTAAAGTCAGTCTAGCTGCAGCACCATGGTTGATGTGGTGCATAGACACCATTTTTAGTTTGATTATTTGAGGAGAGACAATTGCAAGGCACTCAAAGTGCAGATTTACATCAGAATGAACGGTGAAAACAAGTACACCATAGCTTGAATAGTCAGCATTGGACATATGCCCTTTGGTTTCCATATTTTTGAGATTAAATATCACCAAAACTGTATACTCATGGATTATGCTATTATGTCTATAAACGAGAAGAGATCTGGTTCAACCTCTTGAAAACCACTTGAAAAATAATCAACCAATGAGATTATAAAATTGATTTCCAAAGTTTTAGGAACAAATTTTGTCAGATAGCTTTTCATGCTAATAATCATGTCAACACACATACTCCTTTGGAAGACAAGCAGACAAGAACTTATCATTCTATCACCTAGTTCATTACCTATCAAATCTTCTTTCCTAATAAAGAACTCATCTATATTCTAAATCAAAAAACTTTGAAGTTGTGATAAATTTAATAGTTGTTACTGTAGTGAAAAGCAGAAATATAAAATAAATGGGCATGGCACACAAAGGAGTTTGAGTGCTCTACATTCTTTTCAAATGGAGGAATTAAGTAGCAAAAATACCAATAGTTGTTATAATACCAATCCAAAAAAGGTAATACTAATAGCCATAGCGCAAGAAGTAGTAAGATAATATGGGAGGTGAAAGCCAATTGGTAATTCAATGTTCAAGACAAGGACACATCTAGAGGTGCAAGACATTTCGTAAATTAGCAGGGGAGGCAGTATGATGGAATTTCCTTCATTCAATATTGATTCCCATGATCTAGGAGTTCAAGCCAGGCAAGGCACCATTCACAAGGACTCACTTCTATGTCCAAACCTCACATGCCAGCAGCAGACATAATCACCATCATAGGTACTCAAGATATAGTCTGGAGAGGTAGATAGACAAGACTATGTCTTGCTCGATCAAGACCCCAGCTTTATTGCAAGTCAAAAGACCCATATGTCTTTCCAAAGCAGCTCATTTCAGTCTCCATCTTAGCAGAAGAAGTCTAAGCCACCTTTCTTTGATGTTCTTTCTGGAGCCGATTCTTGATTTAACAAGAATTGAGTTAATAAAGTCCCCTATTTCGTATAGTGGAAAAAAGGTCTGATAGGACAAGTTCCACATCGATTCCCGAGAATGGATTAGATTGTACCAATTTCAATCCTTTAATTCCAAGGCAAAGATTCAATCCCTTACCCAACATCAAAAAACTATTGGCATGGATACAACTGAATCAAAATAAGGAATGCCGATCTTTGATAATTTGTCATCATCCAATTGTTCTCAAATTGGTCCATTCAATGGTTCAAAATATAACAATGTGACCGAAGAATTAGATGCCATAATCCAAATTTGGGATTTGCTAGGTCCCTTAGGGATGATAACTGCCCAGTGCTAGAAGGTCAGAAGGAGAAGTGTGATAAACTTGGAATGTAAGCCTCAGTAAATGGAGACAGTAACTCTATCCAAGGTAGTGAAATTCCTTGTCATCTAAGTAGCAACCCACATGAATGGTGTAATGATTGCCCACTATCTCCAACATAGACCTAGTGAAATTAAATTCTCCATGAAGATATGGAGCACCAATAGCTAAATGGTGAGACCCCATGCATCTTGACCATAGCATCACATTGACAACATTGATTGAATGTGTAGGATAGATGGGAGATGGTGACACAACGACAAATCCTGAAAGACCACTCTATTGTCTAAGGATGCCTAACCGCCGCACTGATCATTTATGGTGAGGGGAACTACTAGGTGGTTACTTTATCTAGGTGGATGCCTCTTAAAGTGTAATGGAGATGTGCAAAGGTAAGCTCAATCATCGATTCAGCTTGTAAGCATAATGCTATAAGCTTGTTTGGCTCTGAGACCAACTGGTCAAACAAAGATGGAAGTTGGCCATGGTGATCCGGGAGTAACATGTGGAAGGGCTCTCACTCAATGGATCAAAGGTACGCTAGGGATGGTCAATATAGATAGGAAGGAGATCCAACATGATCAGCCTCTTCTCCCTTTATTTTAGTGTGGGTCACCTCCTTCCTCGTAATCCGGAAATTTTCAAACCTTTCTCTCCGCCCTTTTATAAAGGACTTCAAATTCTTGTTATTCCGAGTGGCTCTTTGTATGGTTATGTCCATGTTCCAACTTGCCAGTCATCATAGATCTAGTGGCATAGCAAGGTGAAGAGGGGAAGCACGTACTTATCTTCATAGACTCAACTAGTCATTTCTAGTGAAGCTTAATGAAGACCAGCCACTACATAGAGACAACTATTAGTCATGTGAAATAGCGAAGCCCAAAGCACCTAGGGAAGAATCGAAGAGCACGGTACTAAATGCTCATGAAAGGAGCAGATAAAGGGTTGTGCACCCTCCGTTGCTTTGGTTTGGGCGGACATCCGAAGAAAAGAAAGGTGAGATAAATAGAAGAGTAGGATACTAGCATGGCTCACTTCGCTTTTCGATGCTCTACTTGCTGCTTCAGTTCAAAGCCAACAAACTCCAGCATCAAAGCTAGAGTGCCTTAGCCCTTTAGTTGCTAGTACTTAGTTTCTCTGGCACACAATTTCTTATTGTTTAAAGAAAAAAAGATTAGGAAGGGAATCCATCTTAGTAAGGTGGAAGTACCAATCTCTGAATTTGAAAGAGATGATGACTTGGAACAATGGGGATGGTATGCTCTATACAGAAGGGAAAGGTAGAAGGAATATGTGGATGAGTGGAAGCGGATTGATGAGGCATAAGAATTGGCTTCCCTAATCATCATGGACCCTTACTGGAAGGTGTTGACATGAAAGAGCAGGATTAGGCTTTTCCACAACTATTGGAGGGTTGACTATTGTAGAAGTAGATGGGTTCAAGATGGTCAAAGAGTGTAAGTGTAAGCTTTGGAGCTGCTTCCCAACAAGAGACAGGATAGATTGGATGAAAAGCAACAAGCGAAGGCTTCTAACTCTTCAGTTGGGCCCTTGCAACTTGAATGAAGCATAAAATGCTCATTCCTTTTCCCCAAGAGAAGCATACAACTTTTGTAGGTTGCTTCTATCTTCTCAGTTATAAAGGCAGAACTGTAGTTAATTGAATGTTTACGCATCAATTCTGCTTCCCATGCTCAAACAGCAATAGGCACTACAAAAATACACATCCACCAATATAGTTCTATAACTATAAGCTCCACCTAGAAACCTAATCTTATTGGTGCTTTATGAATTATTCTACACAATTTTATGAGCCTGAAGCTACTCTATGCCAATACAACCTTTTTCAGACCCTTTCTTACAGTTTCTATAGAAATTTTCAAATTTGTCCTTTTATACCTTTTTCTACCAAGCAAATCTGAACCCCGCCTTTGCGACAGCCTTTTCTGATCTTAATTATGCATCCACAAAACTTTCTAAACTGATTCTCCAACATAATATGAGGAAAATCCAAAACAAGGTATGATTCTCAAAAAACATAAAGCAGATTATAGTGTATAAATCCTGATTGATATATATCTTTTAAGTACAAATCATTTTACAGTCCAAATATCAAGCTTTCCCCAACATTTTATTTGTTAAGGGCTTTAGGTATCTTAATAGTGGTAAAATCCAATATTATAAACTTTTCTATATGTAAAAGACTTTTTAAAAAAAGGAGGCACAAATATATATACTGATTTTTGTAAAAGTTTTATTGGTGTGCTCTCTGAAGCTCTATTCTCTTGCACCTCAACGATAAAATAGCATCACAATGACAACACCGGCACTTAACAAAGACTGAAAATGATGCATAATAAAGACTCTGAAATAAAATATTGGTTAGTAGATAGAAAAACTAAAAGTATAATGTCGCATGCATATGGAGGGGAGCGAGCATCCACACATAAGAAACACACACACTGAAGGAGGAGCAAGGTTTGCCACACTATTTGGTACTGTACCGTACCATAGTGGTATCGAATCGATATGTTGTCTCATATCATATCAATACTTGGTATGCCTCATTGTCTCATAATATACCATGTATCGACACTATAATAGAATAATACCAATATGGGATCCAGTACCGAGGCGGCAAACCTTTGAGAGGAGTATAATTAGCCTTAATTGATTAGGAAAGGAAAACTTTCCATCGAGCAGATTGAATCCTGATACAAGAATGGAAAAATAATATATTCATCAAAGTTTGTAGTTAAAGAGATTCTAACATGGTTTGAATAAGTGGTGGTGAAGATGTTTGGTAAAGAAGATACTTGTAAGAATATAGGTATTCACCATTCAGAAACCAACTTAAGCCTAATCAGGTGCAAGGGTAGGTCAAGTATCTAGAGGGTTTGTGCATAACATGATGTACATGGGAGGCTCTTCTTAAAAGCATTAAGCATATTTGGTGCAACAAGCATCTTTAAGTATGTTTCTTGGAATATATATATATATATATATATATAGGATGCCTTTGGGTTGTTGGTGTTAATCAAACAAGGCAAATATTGAAGGTAGTTCCTGTCTAACAAACTGCCACTGATATAAAAATGTGAAAATTCTGCTAAATTATATACTGTAATCATTTGTTCTTATAACCACCAATGGGTAGGACCATGAGGGTGGGCAAATTATCTAACAAAGAGGAACTGCCCCCCTCAAAATTTAGAAAATGAAGATTCTTATAGTTAGAGCAATAATAGTTATATAATAGATTGCTATAGCAGAGGCACTTCTCGTAAATATAATGTGTGTGCACAGTTAGTATAAAAGATTATTTTGTAGAAAAGATAATTTGCTTTAGTTTTCCAAAGAAGAACATGGTAACGAATATCCCAATATACTAAATAGAATTAACTGTCCTTAAAATTTAAAACTAAGTTGCTATTGGATCACAGGTTGCTAAAAGTTTACATGCCCAAAGAAAGCTTAGGAACTTCCCTAAATATTACAAATAAAAGAACAGTTAGAAATGAGTTATCTGAGTTAAAATCAAGCAGCCAATTTCAATACATATCCTCACTTCTGCAAATTTCTTCTTGTCAAGTTTGATCTCCAAAATTTTCTCAAATTCGGAAGAAAACTCATTCACTTTCCAAATTCTGGCCCTCTGCGACTCAATAGTAATTCTGATCATCTATGATGACCTGTCCAAGAAATTAAGAAGTTGACAAGCACGTTTTACAACCTTACCTACGGTATTCACAAGGATGCTGGATACCTACCAAAGTCAAATAACAATTCAAAAGGGTTCCTTGAAATTATGAGCCATAGCTGACTCCTAAAAGGTAATAATTTAGCGCAGCATATATAGTGATGAAATTATTATCAATCATGTTCTCCCCAGAATTATACAAAATTAACTGGAATCCGCAACCTTGATGATATCATATTAGGTGCTTTTATGATGTATGAGAATACCATAATCAAAAAGAGAAACATGAATTGTTCTAAACTCACTCAATCATGCCTGAAGAGCCATCTGCATATGCTTGAAACAGGTGATCTATTCGTTCCAGTTCCTTGGAAACAGCTTTACTTGTAGCTAAATATCATAAAGTAACACAAGACAAGAGAAGATAATTATGGCAATTGGATGAAAAATTAAGAGAATCTGACAAGTCATGATAACAAAAAATTTCAAACACAGTAAATCTATTGTTAAGCTAGCAAAATCAACCAGTACCTTAGAACAAATAGTCCTAACAACAAGAGATATCTGGAAGAGAAAGCAATTTCAAATTTACATTTGGAAAAGGAAAGGTGGGGAGGGGTGGGAGTTTAACTTGCAAAGAGGCATATATTATACTGATAGATGCAATTGGATATGTTTTGCCCCTTTATGCATCTTGACAAACGGTAGAGGTAAGATTTACGCTACCCTTCTTGGCTACATTAGTTTATTTCATTTACCACAACAACCCTGATGGTGCCATTCACTTTGCCATAGAACACAGTAAATTAAAAGGTGCATTAGCTCCAAGTCATATGACTGATGCGAAGCATTAGGAAGGACAAGAAACAACCCTCGATTACATTAAAAGAAGCCACCCCAATGATTTCATGTACACAACAGATATGACCAACAAATAAGAGACTTATTGCCACTCATACACAAGAGTGCGATTGTCAAAGAATGTGCAAGCTGCACCAACCAAAATTCAACTGTCCTATATAATTAAGAAGTCATAAAAGAATAAGATATAGCAACAAGCACAATCATGAACAATAGCTTATGCGCTTTGGAGCGGCCTAGAAGTTAGGAACATCCCACCTAAGCTCCCCAAGACCAGCATTGTTCCTATTTCTGTGCTTAGATTTCCAGGCAAGCACGTCAGCAGCTGCCTAACAACTTATTCACCACCTAGCATCTAATCACCCACCTTCGTACATACTATGTACAACTAAATTATTAATGAATATATATATATATATATATAGGTCCATAATAATCACATGTAAAAATAATACCCTTTCTTGTCATTCCTGTTATGCCGACTTAATTAGTTATTCTCCATTGTTTCAGCATCTTGACTGGAGCATGTCTCATTTAGATTTCTAATCAATAATCACGGCTACCGGACAACTTGAATCAATATGAAGAACTGAAACCTAGAATGCACTAGTAACAGAAAAAAGATACACAAATGTTTTTATAAAAAAACAATATGGGTTTGCTTCTACGAATAATTGACCAGTATTATAGGCTATATAGGTCCTCTACCCAGATTTTCCATATTCTTTTTGACTTCCAAATATATTATCTTAGGCCATCCTTCCTCATTGGAAACTCTTCAATAAAATCAAAGACCTAGTCGATATGAGGTCCTCAAATATAGCTTGCATAAGTATCCTCTACCCAGATTTGCATATCCTTTCTCACTTTTAACTATATTTTCTTGGGCCATTCTTTCTTGTTCCCCATCCTTCAATAGAAATCAAACACCTTGTCTATCAGAGCTCCTCAAATCTAAGTTGCAACCATGTGTATATCTTCAATCAAACTTCCACCACTTTGTCCTCATATAGTGCAATTCCAAAGAATTCTTCAAATGTGCAACTCATCTTCTCATATACAACCAGGTTTTACCACAATATTGACATCTCAGCCATATTACTATTATGAGCTTTGACTCTCTTTTTGCCCAACAATTTAACCATAGTACATTGTGGGTCTCACTGTTCCTATGGAGATTCCACAACATCTAGGCTGCTTTTAGAAGCTTCTAATTGCAAAATCTAAAGCTTATCACTTTCCTAGATTTAACAATTTTCACTTTTGAGAGTTGAGGATTTTTTTTTACAAAAAAAAGAAAGAAAGAAAAGAGAGAGGAGGTGTTTAACTAATAGAAAGAGAAGGTTCAAAATGGAAAATATGAATTTGAATTTTTCAATTTCATGATCTTATGCCTTTTATACTAGTTCACTACACAACTAATATAATGTATTATAAAATATAACTTGTATCCAAACATGTAAAGGTATGAAACATTGTGATTTAGTAGTAAATCCAATGGACCCTTTAAGTAATTCTATCAATTTTGATAGAGGGCTTCATACTAACCCTACTAGACTGGTATCCTATAATTATAGTAATTATGATTACTCTTTAACTGGCCTTACAACTTAAACTTTCATCAGACAGTTCTAAAATCTGCATATAACATACAGCAAAGTGCTTTGCCTAACAACAAATTCATTTACAACAACTGCAAAAAAAATGTTGTTGGTCCATATATACAAAACTCATTCATTTTGTATAGTTACTTGCAGTGCTTGTCCCTGCTCCTTCAAACATAGTCATGAAAAGTCCAATATGCTTTCAAGTGAACGATTCATCGTTACTACCAAAACACATTTTTACAGATATGATTGAAAGCATGTATTAGTCCGCAAAAAATTTCTTCTTACCACAAAATAGACAAAACTTGTATAGGTTTCAGAAGTAATCGATGCTAATCTCAATGGAAAAGATCAATTAATAGTGTTGCTTAGGTTGCCAGTCTAAAAAGATGGGTCTATGATTGGGAAAATTTGCTACTCAACTTTAACTATCCATGACAAATTTACGATAGCCTTTTCTCTTAAAATCAGTGATGAAAAGATTTGCACTTTTTGCCTTCTTTGGCCTACATAGACTAAGGGATTAAAATTAACATTTCTAAAAGTTCCTTGATAACATCATTGGAAATTGCTCATTCAAATGCACGGTGGAGAATATACCAATCAGAATTTCAAAATTCAACATGTCTTAGTAGACCGTGAAATGAGATGGAAGTGGGGCCAATGAAACATTAAATATAGCCTTTTAAAATTAAGGGGAGTGGTTGATCTTATTGAAATAGTCAAAAACTAACCTCTCAGTTTACTAGTATCTTTATATGCTCCCATTTGCTGCTCCCAGAATAGATTTGCCCCTCAACCGCACATAGAGAATAGGTCAAGGGTATTGGGAAAGACAAAAAGCAAGGGAGATTGAGGAAGACAGGTCTTGTTAATTATATGGAGAGTGTGTCTACATAGGAAAACAAGAAACGGGTCCAAAGAATCCAAAGAATCTAAATCGTAAGAACATTATCATTGCTGGAGCAAGGCGATGGGGAGGCAAGGGAAGGACAAATTTTAGTAAGACAAGGGCTTAGGCAAGGTAATAGATTTTCTATAGAATTTATCCTCCACATCCTTTCTGTTTAATTTAACTCATACAGCATTGAAAGGAGATGGGTTAAAATCTGGATCCAAGGTTGGATGAGGAAATTCATTTAATTGATTTTCTAGATGTCCAGATTTTCACATTGTCCCAAATCCTAAGGTGACAAACATTTGCAACTATAAAGCTATAGAGATAAATGAGATTTATATTAAGGTGTGTTATCTAGAAGACAAAATATTGTTCTATCGAAATGATAGTAGAGGTTTGTCCAGAAGATGCTTCCACAACCCTCATTGTTGCACATAGAGATAATTATGGTTTTTGTTAAGTATCTCTATGGTAGAATATAGACAACAAATATCTTAATGGGAAAAAAAAACCATTGTAGACAGTTTGTGAGGAAACTTTTGACATTGTATCACCTATTATTTCCGAGGGTGCTTTCTCATTTAATAAGACTCCAAATTCCCAAATAATCAACCCTAGATGTATAGTGTTTCCTCTAGCTCAAAATTTGACTAGCACTTGTAAAAAGATATCATGAGCCATTTGAGATGAACAAAAGCTCGTTACATCAAAAAATTGAATACTTTTGAGGATCAACATAAAATCAAAGTAACTGAAAGCAAGATCTAATGCTTTAGAGCTAATCAAGATCAGAGAGATCGAACACAACGATCATATGTAAGAGGTGACTGTGATCACTTTATAACCTAGAAACCTATATTTTGATATAAGCAAGTGAGCCATGTATAAAATATATTGAAATTATTATTCTATAAACTATAGCTAGTAAATTTGTTCGCAAAGGCGTCAAAAACACCTAAAGAAGGTCATTTTTGATCAAGAAGAGTTAAATTACGGATACTCCGGGTCTTCAGCAAAATTATAAATGTTGGGCCTGCCATAGGCATCTGGCACCCGTAACACAATCACACCAAGCTTCGCTCATCATTACAACTAAACCTAGAAAAGAAACCAGCTCCTTCACAAGCTACTCCACCAAAATACTAACGACAACAGTTCTTGATCCTGTATACTTCCAGGGCAATTCAAACAAGAATAATAATCGGTTCAGAAGAAGCAAAAGAGCCAGTGAAACATTAGAGATCATGTATCAACTCAAGATTTGAATGCATTAAATATCATGTATCAACTCAAGATTTGAACTTCTTTTCTTATTGCCTTGTTTGCATTTAGAGATCAATCACCACAATGATATCAAAAAAAAACAAAAAGATCAATCACCACAAGACCTCCTTCTTTATAACTAGACCAAGAAAAGAAGACAGCCTTCTTTCCAATTTATTCCATCGAGATCCTAACAAGGAACAGCTCTTGATCCTTTACACTTCTAGAGGCAATTCATCAACCAACAATAATTGGTCCGATATAAGGAAAGAGAACCAGTGAGACCAAATATAGATCGTGCGCCGACTCAAGATTTAAACTTTCCCCCATTTTCTTAATGTGCATATAAAGATCATGACGCAGCGCACAAGTACCAAGAAAAACACAAAATTGGAATCATATAGCACAAAACGCTGATGAATCCATAAACCCACCAAAAAAAGATTTGAACTTTTCCCTATTTTCTAACATGCAGGCAAAAGATTATCACCCCGAGTATCAGAATCCCATTGCACACAAAAATGGAAGAATTCATGAACCCAACAAGAAAGAGCACGAAAGGACCGAATCCCAACGACAGCCAAATTAACACTCCCCATGTGTGAAGGGTTTGTTCGGACGACAAAGATACAATAAAAGAACCGTAAGGATCCGAAGAGCCAGGGTTTGGAGTGAGGGAGAAAAGATCTGAATCTAGATTACCCGAGCGAAAGAGATCGGATGAACCGGACGAAGCGTTCACTTTCTCGGCCGAGCCCGTCTTCCTGGTGGACGAGCGCCTCATCTTCTGCTAGGTATCGCGACGCGGCGCACAGAGGAAGACGAGAGAGGAAATAGAGAGATGGGAGTGGTCCGTCGGGATTCGGATTGGGGATTTTCTCCC
>KE504839.1:800564-831120 GCA_000441515.1 Elaeis oleifera
AGCTCCCAATGCTCAAGGGAGCGGGGCCGGGTTCCGGCTCACCAACTCGGAGGGAGTGGTTACCGAGTACGCCATTCGATTCGATTTTAAAGCCTCCAATAATCAAGCCGAGTATGAAGCGCTCCTCGCTGGCTTGAGAGTGGTAAAGGAGCTCGGGATCGACAGCCTCAGAGTCTTCTCCGACTCCCAGCTGATTGTAGGGCAGGTCAGAGGCGAATTCGGAGCACGGGATCCGACCATGGCAAAATATCTCCGAAAAGTGAGAGATCTCGTAGCACATCTTAAGTACTTCGAGATCTCCCATATTCTCAGGGCGGAGAACGCTCGGGCCGACACACTCTCCAGGCTTGCGACATCCGACTACGGCACTTTGGGTCAGACACTTGTGGAGAGTCTCAAGCAACCGAGCATCGACAAGACTGAGGGGTGCTACAACTGGCAACCGAGCCAAGCTGGATGATCCGATCGTTCAGTATCTGATCGACGGAACCAACCCTGAAGACCCCACGGAAGCCAAGCAACTCCTATGGACAGCCTCCCAATATGTGGTGATGGACGGGCGACTCTACAAAAGGTCGTTCTCCTTCCCTTGCTGAGGTGCCTGAGACCGATGGATGCGAACTACACACTCAGAGAGGTGCATGAGGGGATCTGCGGAAATCATCTGGGGGGCAAATCCTTAGCCTACAAAGTCCTGCGGCAGAGTTACTACTGGCCCACCATGAAGAAAGATGCGACTGAGTTGGTTCGAAGGTGTGAACCATGTCAAAAGTATGCCAACATACAACACCGACCCGCCAACCAGCTGACTTCCATTGTTGCCCCGTGGCCCTTCGCCCAGTGGGGAGTCGACATACTCGATCCTTTCCCTCCGGCATCTGGCCAAAGGAAGTTCATAGTCGTCGCAATCGACTACTTCACCAAGTGGGTGGAGGCCGAACCTCTAGCACAAATTATCGAGCACAAGATGGAAGATTTCATCCAGAAGTCCATCATCTTCAGGTTCGGACTGCCACACGCTATCATCACCGACAATAGACGACAGTTCGACAATCAAGATTTCAGGGAGTTCCGTGCGAGATTTCGTATCACGCACAAGTTGACCTCGGTCGGACATCCACAGTCCAACGGAGAAGTCAAAGTAACCAACCGAACCGTTCTACATGGATTGAAGACTCGGCTGAACAAAGCCAGAGGCCTTTAGGTTGAGGAATTGCACTCCATCCTGTGGACGTATCGAACGACATCCCGTGTCCCAATCGGAGAATCTCCTTTCAACTTGGCCTACGAGACGGAGGCAATGATCCCACTGGAGATCGGGTTACCATCGACTAGAGTTGAGCAGTATTGTGAGCCAAGCAACTCCAAGTGTCGGAGAGCTGACTTGGACCTTTTACTCGAGCTCCGACACGAGGCTCAACTCCGCATGGCTTCCTACCGACAAAGAGTGGCCCAGTACTATAATACTAAAGTTAAGCCGAAGTTTTTCAGATCTGGAGACCTGGTCTTAAAGAAGGCGAAAGTCTCGAAGCCTCTGGACCAAGAAAACTGTCCCCGAACTAGAAAGGGCCCTACAAGATAGCAGACACCTACAGGCGGGGCGCCTACCGACTTGAGACTCTAGAAGGAACGGCCATTCTCCAGACTTAGAATGCCGACAACCTGAGATTGTACTACCAGTAAATTCTGTATGCCCTTGTTCGGAATACAAACTCAGTTTCAAAACTCCAGAGTCTACGAATTTCGGCTCTCCAACTGTGGATCGGCGCTCGCCAGGAGTACGAGCCCCAACGCCCCAACATAGGCCCAACGTTTCATTGAAATCTACGACCCGATCGCCGACGATGCATTAGACTCTTATGAGAACCGATCTATCTACGCTAGCGGAAGGCCGACGTTGGCGATGAAACCTCCCTTAAGTTGAAGCCACACCCCTTCCACAGTCGACTCTCGATCAACGCGACTGACTAACTTGCCGACTTGGCTATGACCAAGAAGTGCAAAACGTCAGGGCGACCGACGTCGCGCTCGTGACATACCGACCTGGTCATGACTGGTCGAAGGATATCCGGCTTACCACTGTTTATCATACATCGCGACGTATACGCCCAACCAAGGTCTGGATAATGGATATTTGACTTACCATCATTATCCTAACTAGATACGTCGGACACTACTCGGCTATCAGATTCTACAGGATGATCGTGTCAACGAGCTACGTCCGAAAGTCGGTCGACACCCGACTCGATGCGCACTTCCGACCCAGGTCTGGGCGACGGACGCTCGACTTACACTCTCAACTATCGGATCCTACGGTAGTCGGAACGTCGGTCTATGATCAGAGCTCGCTCTGCCCTTATCGTGACGTACGCTACTGGCTATCTCGGTTAGCTACATGGGATCCTACCGAACGTCCTAACAAGATATGTCGGACCTACGGTTTGTACGCTCGGGGGCGTTTCGATGAAACATACATTTCAAGTCACACGAAGAAGAAAGTTGAAAGTTTTCAATTTTATTCAAGTTGAAACTGGATTTACAAAATTGGGCCGAAGCCCGATTACAAGTATCCGAAACAAAAGCAAAAATAATAGATGCTCTGACTACTCGTCGGAGTCAATTTCTTGGATCGGGAGAAGCTCGGGGGCGATCGGCGTGCCCGCTCGGGTCGAAGTAGGATCGAAGGTCGGAGCCGCCTCACCTTCGGTGACTTGCTCCGAAACGGCTACCTCCATAGCAGTGTGATCTCCCGACGTTGGGTCGGCCACCTCTTCTGCGGCTTGGCCCTCCGACCCTGGGGGAACGACGCTGCTGAGATCGAGCTCCAGATACAGACCCTGGACTGCATCTCGGGCGTCCTCGTACCCCACTCGATACGAGGCGAAGCTACTCTCCAGGAGCTCCTCTTGATACTCGTCGGAGCCGCGGAAGTCCTCCACCGCCCGACTTAGCACCTCCTTCGCCGACTCCACCTCCGCCCTCGCTATGTCTGCGTCGACTTGGGCGGTGGACAAGTTCTCCTCAGCCTTGGCAAGATTCTCCAGGCTAGCCCGGAGTTGCTCGCGCTCGGCCTTGAGCTCGCCGACGCAACCATCCCGCTCACGCCGCAGCCGATGAGCGGTATGAGCTTTACGCTTGGCTTCCTTGCGGGCCGACTGAAGTTCGGCCCTGAGGCAGCCAGGGCGTCGGTAAGACGGGAGATCTCCTCCTCGAGCCTGGCCTTCCGGTCGGCGGACAGCTTCAGCTGCTCGACCACCATCGCCTTCTCAGCTTTGTCGGTCTCCGCCCGATCCTTCCAGGCCGCACGGATGTCCCCGAACCTCCGATACCCGGCCTCCAGTTCAGACATGCTATAGATCAGCTGTAACAAAAAGTCGATCATCAGAAGAATAAAATAATGAAAGCAATGATGGAGAGGGAAGACAAAGCAGAATTTACCCCAATCATAGTCGGGTAGAAGGAGGACAACATCTCGGTCACTGGCCGAGTCTTCAGGAGCTCTCGGTCGGTCGGGAGGAGGGTCGCCTGACACAACCTCCTGGCCAAGTCGTGGTTGGCCAGGGCTGACGCTCCCTCGAGGACCCGGATGTCGGACGATGCAACGTGGTCCCCGACCTCGTGTCGTCCGCAGGTGCCATCGGAGCCTTCCCCGACCAGCCGCCCAGGCCCGAAGGTCGGGGAAGGAGGGAAGGCTCGAACTCGATTGAGCTCCCCTCGAGGCCACGACGGGAGTCGCCGAAGGTCGTTCGGGCTCCCGAGCTTCAACCCGAACCTCCTCCATCGGTGAAGCTGCCGACACTCCCTCGGCTACACCCTCTACCGTCCTTTCCTTGGGCTGCACCTCGGGTGGCACCGCCGGCGCCGACAGTGCAATAACCGATTCCGACTGCACAGCCGCCGTCGCAGCGACAGTCGGGGGTGATGTCTGGGGCCTCTTGGGCGGCCCAGACGTCGGTCTCTTCCTTGCCACATGCTGCCGAATGTCGGCATCCGTCAGTCTCATTCTCGACGGCATACCTGCAATTTCAACAAAAAAATTAGTACAAGTTTGGAGATAAATAAAAAGCTAAAAGACAGTCGATGGATCGGACTGTATCTAGGCGGGGGACCGAGCTTAAGCCAGCGTTATAAAGAGCTTGTTCGGTGACAAGCTCTCTCTGCTTCGGTACCGATATATCTTTGAGTCGGTAGAAGTCCTCCCGGTCGTCTACCTCCACTCGACTATTCTCGTTCGGTCAAGTTCGAGGGTCGCCCCAGCGGGAAGGGAACCCCCAAGGTAGTGAAGAGGAAGCGAAGAAAAACTGGTTCTTCCACCCATGAATTGACGACGAAAAACCAGTGATGAAGGAAAGACCCTTCCGAGGATTGAAAACCACCACCCTCGGGCTTTAGGGTGGGGTCGGAGGATGAAGAACGTCCGAAAGAGAAAAATTCGAGGAGAGATCGGCAAAAGCCGATACAACAAGGCAAAGCTGACTATCAGCCGGACTGAGTTCGGCGCTAGTTACGTCGGACAAAGTCCGTAATAGTCCAAGATATTCCGGACGAACTCCGAAATCGAAAAATGAAGACCGGCCCAGAGGTCCTCGACATAGAAGGCCACCTGGCCCGGGGCGGGTTGTTAACCCGACTCTCAGCCCCAAGGGCGAACAGCCAAAACTGCTCTGGGATACTATACAGTTTTCTGAGCCGATCGATGTTCGGTCCCGAAAGTGAAGAAGCCTCCACCTCCGGGGTCGACCGAGAATCGTCAGTCGGGTTCCCCGACTGACTTCCTCGAGGAGAGGTTCTAGCCATGATGCTAGCCCCAAGGAAGGAGGATAAAGAGGAAGAAAGAAGAAAATCCGAAAGAAGCGAAGATACAAAGGAAGCGAAAAATGCAAGGAGACAAAGACAAAAGCTTCGAGAAAACTTTCCAAGGAGGAAGGCAGGGACAACTACCTGAAACTAGGGGACCACTCGATCAGAGTCTCAGCAACAGGACCGTGAAAAGTGAAGATTTAGATACAAGTGACCGTGTATATATAGTGCCCCTCGACGGTCAGGATGGAAGCACGTCGAACGAGGATTTTCCGGATGATGACACGTGGCAGCATCTGGGCCCTTCTCCGATCCGACGATTCGACGCACCTGCCCCAGATCGAGCCATGTCGCCCCCATCCGCACGAACGGCCCCAGCCCAATTACCTCCCGACACGTGGCAGAAAAATCGCATCTCGGGATTAATTAACTGATGGCGGTTCGCGTTCCCAATGGGATGCCTGACGGCGGTCCGCGTTCCCAATGGGATGCCTGATGGCGGTCCGCGTTCCCAATGAGACGTCTGACACCGGATCGTCCATTGGTGAGGTCGGCAGAATCGGGGCATGACGTGATGAAAATCCACTCCTTTCGCCCGACGTCGCCGCCCACGTGGTAACGCGGGCCAACATGACATCAGACTCAGGAGTGGGGGGGCAACTGTTGGGATATACCGACTGACCTCCGACGCCGACTCATCCTCGGGATGGTCCGACCAACGACCGACTCTATCCATCCGACGGACGGACGACTCCGACAATGACTACCGACGATACTCGACCCTGAGTATGCCGGCCGAGCAGGTCAATACTGCCTCCAACCGGTCGAAAAGCCGAACCTATATCACCGACTCTCTGTCGGGTGGGGCAGCCGACGTCCGACTTCTACAAGCCACCAGATCGGACGGCTGTGCTCCCGAGTCATCATCCGACAGCCAAATCCCGACGTATAGTCAACCAGCTTTTCCAAACGCCGTACAACTGGCATGGGCTGCTGTCCTGCCAAGGACATGCTGTACGACCGTCAGGGGCGTTGACTTGCCAAGAACGTGGGCGCTGTCCTGCCAAGGACATGGATTAATTCTAATGATCTGTCAGCCCATCAACGACTTGACAACCCCGGCGACTTGACAACTCCCCAGTTGTCTACATCATCGATGGTGGGACCATACCATATTCTACTATAAAACGGAGTAAAGCAACAGCTTGGGATAAGTTTCGGAAGGCACTCTAACTCTCTGAAGCTCTCTCGAGCTCTCCCTCTCTCCATCACTGAGCCTCCTGATTCTTTTCTACTGTTGTCTAGTCTCCTCTCTGACTTGACCGTCGGAGGGTCCCTGCCGGAGGCATCTCCGATCAGGATGGACTTCTCTTGCAGGTGCTCGTTCTCGACGATCAGACGACTAGAGAATTGACTGCAGCAAAACCTAACTTTGCTGGCGTTATTAAGCCAAAAGAATTTGATTCGACATGTTGTAGGCTTGGATCAAGCCGACGTGCTTGAGATCTCTGTCAAAAGATATAACCAAAAACACAACCCGGAATAAAAACCTGGGCATGGTTAGCCCATCTCCCATCTCATTTTTTGAATACCTTATTCCTGATTTTCATAAATTTTTATATTAGAGGGGTATTATATATTTCAATTTATCGAATAAAAACTTAGAAAATAGCCGGATTCCGACATGGTCGCTGAATTTTTTTCTTAAGCCCCTGCCGTAAGTCATATTATATATCTGATCTCATTTGAATGCAATGAGGTTCTATGTGCAGCGGTTTTGCTATAGTGCACCTTTTTTTATTATTTTATAAAAAAATGAGAGATATCTTGACCATCCAATAAGTGAGATTATTTAAGAAAATTTTCTCCTAACAAGTTAGGATCCGAATAAAATAGATTACCAATTTCTTCTTTTATTAATTTCTCCAAAAATATTTTAATAATATATGCTCTTGCTTTTCTAAACCAATTCAAAAGCAAAGTTGGCAAGCCGGGTCTAAAGCTGACTTAGCCGGACCTTCCCTTTTTTATATATTTTTTTTAAAAAATATTTTTCATCTCCTCTTCTAAATTTTCATCTTGATTAGGGTGCAAATGGATCGGATCGGACCATGTTATGAGTGATTCCGATCCGATCCGATTTTTTGATCAGATTTGAATATTGAATCCAAACCTAATTTAATAGAAGATCGGATCGAGTTGGGTCGAATTCATATATAACGCGATCTTATTCATGAAATGCGGGTTCGATTCAAGTCCAAATCAACTTAAAGTTATCTTCAATGCTTCTTTTTTTCATTTTCTCAATGATTCTCTAATCGATCCTTTTCTTCATTTTCTTAATAATTCATACTACAAATATTACATGTAAACAAATGATAAGAAAATAACAATCTTTGTATAACAGATGATGCTCAAACAACACAACAAATCAGTATGAAAGATAATCAAAGATAAAAAATTTTGGACATTTAAAAAAAGATATCGAAAGAGTTTTAAATTTTAAAAAAATCTAATATCCCAAAGAGATTTTATGGATACTAGTAGATCAATATGCTAAGATATTTTTACCAAGAGATCTTGAATTTATCAATATCTTCCTTTAATATATAATAGATTTCTGAAATCTGCTCAATAGGACCATGATGTCTCCATCATACTTCATATTTAACAACATATGAAATTTGAAAAAAGAGAGGATGTAACCTACATATATAAAGTTATCAATCTACTTAATTGAAATGCTTAAAGCAGTATAAATCATACATATAATATTATCAATCAAAATATGTCTATCTTGTATCTTAGCAAAAGTATGTAAAAAGGAGAGATGCTTAGAAATGTTGAAAAGAAAATGAGCTCCAAAAATAAATATCAGGCAAGAAACATGCAACTTTTCTCTTAATTATCCAACTGTAGCATTTAACAAATATATGGATTCAATAGATGACCAGCTTCTTACTCTTTCATGAAATTTATGTGATTTTCAAACTCAAGCATTTTTGAAGTAAACTCAATAATTTGAGGAAGCATTAATACGGCTAACTATTGATGAAACTTATAAGATATTTGAACATTTGAGAGAGCGGTATTTTATTCTAAGAGAACGTCTGAAAGGCTGACAAAGAGACTTAGGATGTGTTCGGATTTGAGTGAGTATTCAGATCCTGTGCTGGATTCAGTTTGAATTGGATCGGGTCAGATCATTATCTTAAGATCCAAATCCACCTAAAAGTCTTTACGAATCATATCGAATCGGATCGGATTAGAATTCAGTAAATCCAAACTCAATCCGAAAATAGAACATATCCAATTTTAGAATTCGATCCAGCTCTAAGGGTCCTTTAAAATGATTCGAATCAGATCTATGTGAATCGGGTTGGATTACGGGTCAACCCAACCCATTTGCACCTCTAATCCTAATTGAGACCCTCTTCACCAGCTTCCTCCCTTGGTTCTCTATTGATTTGCCTCCACTAATCTCCATCCACCTCCCCGCATTCTCCTCTCCATCCTCCTTCATACTGATCGGCCTCATGTTCTCTTTACTCAAAGCACAACGAGATGGGATCATGAAGTGGTTCCATGCCATTAGGTTGAGGGCGATAGATTGGTGTTCGAACTACTCTCTTAGCATCACAGCAGAGTGGCCGACGATCGGTGGGATGTCAACAGAAGGAGTGGAGGGGGACTAATAGCTCTGTTATAGGAAAATGGGTGGCGATGGCATATCTGCCACCGATAAATAAATAGGAGAAAGACGGTTCCCAAAAGGAGTTGATCAACGATCATCGGAGTTTTTGAAACGATCGAGGCCAGTGACAGGGCATTGACCTTCATTGTCAACTTTCTCCGACATCAATGGTAAAGGTGGAAGAGAAGTTCCAAAGAGCTCTTAAGCTTTGAATTATATACCTAATTTGCCATCCATTTTGATTTCAAATCATCCACATGGTTTAACCTATTTACCACACCAATCTCACACATGGCTAGTTAAACCGATTGCTAGTGGGCAATTCAGCTTCATCCACTTTGAATTGAACAGTTGGAAGAAATTATCAAAACGTCTTTAGAGTACTGTAACAAACCCATCTTGTTATGCGATTCCACCTCGTGTGCAAAAAGCTAATATAAACATCTAGTTGAAAGTCCACAAAAGTATTTATCAAAAAAAAAAAAAAACACAAAAGTATCACGGGCTTATCCAAAAAAAAAACAGAGAGGTCCACAAACGCGGAGGATGATATCAATGAACATTCACTTTGACACACGGATCCTCCTGAATGCCGGAGTGAACTTAAGGGTCAAGTTGGGCAATCACGGCCATTCGGATTTTATGCGGTGGTCATGATGTGGGAATGCCCATGTACTACATGGCCTATGGTCCCATGTACAACAGGAGCTCTGTCGCATCACAGCCGTTTGCGCTAACAAGGTGATTGTGACTGGCTGACTGCTGGCTCGACTCATGTTCAGTCCATGAACTCGAGAGGAACACTTTGCCATCCTTTTTCTCTTGCGAACTCTTGCCATCCTCGAGTAAACCGAGCCTACTACTTGTGAAACCAAGTACTAAAAAACAAAGGTTCAAGAAAGGGTTCGACAACTTTCAGTATCAGACCCATGCCCCTTGCCTGTACCATCTGAATTGATGTTTTGAATCACAAGGTGGATGGTTGATTTGAAGTCTATGAAAACCTTGCATGTAACCATACATAAGATATGATACTATAGAAAGGTTTGCTTGAACGATTGGACTCAAAATTCTATAAATTTTAAATTGGATCAGTACAATAAGTAAAGTCAGATTAGAATAAATTTATATTCATATCTAAAATATTTTTAAAGTGAATTGGCTCAAATCCCATAAAAGAAAAAAGAGCCTCTCTCTATAAAATTTAGACTGACCCAATCCAAAGATATTCCAAATATTCTTGAATACAGACTTAATCTAGCTTAATTTTATTGGTTATACTGATCCAATCTAGAAATTCTATAAATTTAACCCAATATCTAAATAAGCCCTTAGAGTTTTATAGGTATAAAACCTTATTAACTTAAGGTCCTTGCATGAAAGGGGTTGTATGTGGTAGGTCAAGAGTCACACCCCATTGTCCTTAAAGCAAGTAGGCCTTTCAAAATTAATGCCGAAAGTGCCCAATAGCTACCATCTTTGCCTCTTACTAGTGATTAACTTAGCTTTCTCAAAAAAAGAGATTGCCTCAAGTTTATTGGCTGATGGAGATGTGATAGTTGCTGATAGGAATTATTCACAACCATGCTTTTAGGTTGTTCTAGAAGCAATTATTGGCCTTACAATGTAGGTAATTTGATCAAAATAGAATGTTGAGATTTTAGCATCTATGATATAGCAATGGGGATAAGAATATGTTTTCGTTTTTGCTCGTTTGCTAATTTTTTTTTTTTTCATTTGTTGGGTGTGTTGGGATCGGCAAATTGGTTAAATTCAAGAGAAGCGGGATTAATGTAAGCTAAATTCTTTAGTCACCTATTTCTGAGTCCGGATAATTCAAAAGATTGATATCATCAAAATAAATATGGACAGCACAATAATAATAATATAATTAAAATATCATATTACCTGTCAAACTACAAATATGCATCCAAATGCATGGCATGTATTCATTTAGCGTCACCTAGCGTAATGCAATCAAAGATCAATGTAAACAATCGAGAACTTATCTTTACGTCAAGTGGTTATCTTCAAGAAGTTTATTTGAATGTAATTTAATGTGAAAATTTGTTGCAGCACAATGAAAATAAAATTTTATCAATCATGATAATCAAATAAAAAGAAGGGAGAAACTCAAAACCAGCATATTGTCGTCATTCAAACATTGTACCATGACATATTTCATCCCTAAGAATAAGAGAATCAAATGATCAGATCCTCGTGTGAAAGCCTTACATCCAATAATATATGCGTAGACAATTAAATTTTTATGGATGGTATGACTGCGAGTATCCATCAGATGGGAGTAACAGCTTTCATGAGATCTGAGCAGGGAGCTGACATGAACTCGAGGATTTCGATGCCTCATTCGGTTCAGACTGTCATCATTCAATATTCTCACGTGCATAGGTGCACTTAAATTGTCCGAGTCCAAAGGAGGCTTTTTTCTGTGTCTACTACCATCCAATGCATGTATCTCCGAGAGGCTTAGTGCGCTAAAAGGGGGGGGAAAAAATCAACGCAAGGGCTGGAAATAGGATAGCTTGGGCGGCTATTCCATTTTGAGAAATTCTTTGCGCATCACCGGTGCAAAACCGTATGATGATTGACTTATATGTAGAATCGAAAAAAAAAATTAATGCAATGCTCTGACTCCGCACATGAGCCAATCATCACGCGGTGCGCGAGTTCTGCACCGCCTGTGGTGCACAAAGAATTTCTCTTCCATTATTTGCTCTACGCCCAGCAAGAAACATCAGGAGATTAGGCCCATGGGCCTCATATTTGCAGTGGCGCCGTGCGAATTAGGACCAGCCAACTCTTGTACCGCAAATGGCAACAACATATTATTATGCACCAGTAAGAGTAATGCTACCAAATTCTTTCCAATAGCAGAGCACATAGAGAGATGTCCATACTGCCTTTTACGGGTCTCAGACATGGATCATATGATTCATATTCTTTACCGTAAGGAAGTTTAACCCGTTTGCTTCATCTGGAAGGTGGTTCCCACATGACATAGGTTGCAATCTTAATTTCGAATCCAAACACGACATATTGACAGCTTTAACACACCTATTGACAGCCCTGCATTGCTTTGAATAAATTGTAAATGCTTTCCTTGTTTAAGGGATAATCAAAAATAGGTTATCATCTTCCGGTAAATAACAAAAAAATTTTGTATAAAATAGGGAGAACCCTAAAGCCAGGATATGAAAAATAAATAGAAGAAATTCCTTCCTCATCTCCCATCTTCTTTCTCTAATTTTCTCCTTTCTCTAGTTTTTCAACATGATATCAGAGCTTTTGGGATCTGATCTATGATTTCTTGTTTTCTTCTTCTTCCCAGCACGCTACCACCATTTTTCTTTCTTCTTCTTCTCAGCACATCGGCCTTTGTCCGCCGCTCCTCTCCTCTGCCCTCTCCTCCATGACCACCCTCTCAGGCCGTCGCTTCTCTCTTCCGTGATCGTTGCCGCCCTCTCCTTTGTCGCCGACGCGTTCACGGCCATCTCCGCCACTGCGTTTGCCCCTCCTCCATGATTCACACCCTCTCCTCTCGCCGCCGTCGCTCCGCCCTCTCCTCTCAGATCGTTGCAGGTCGCACCACGTTCTCGCCCATCTCCGCCGCCGCTGCCTCCACTGCTCTCGCGCATCTCCACGCTCCATTGTCACTATCACCACCATCCTTCGAGACGTCACCGCCGCTGCTTCCCTCCTCCACGACATCTCTTCCATGGTCGCTGCTTAAAATAGGGAAAGGTCAGCCCTCCTATTTAAAGCTTTTTTCCTTTTTGCTTTTCCCTCCTTCCCAAAAAAAAAAAGAATGACAATCATCCAGTAGTTTCTCCATCATTATTTTGAGCATATTTTGAGGTAACAGGTGGTATTGAAGCCATTCAGTGAGGTGGTCCATCTTTCTTGAGTCGTGATGGACAATCCATCCCTTTTGATTAGCTCTGTTCGACTCGATGGACCTCTCACCTATCTTATGTGGTCTCGAAATGTTCGGCTATATATCAAAGTTCGCAGATTTGAAGGATTTCTCACTGGAACTGCTGTTAAGCCTCAATCCGGAGATACAGAAATTCAAAAATGAGAATCAGAGAATTCCCTTGTAATGGCTTGGCTTCTCAATTCTATGATACTTTCTGTTGTTCAAGGTATGTCGTTTTTTGAAACCGCCCATGAAATTTGGGAGGCTGCTACCCAGACTTATTCACAACAGGGTAATACTGCTCAAGCTTTTGAGCTTAGACGTAAAGTGCGTGCTCTTCGACAAGGGGATCTTTCTATTACTGCTTATATGGCAGAACTCCAGCGTATATGGTCTGAGCTGGATTTTTATCGCCCCTTCAAAGCTTGTTGCTTTGAAGATGCTGTTATGTTCAAAAGATTCACCGATGAAGAGCGCATCTTTGATTTTCTTGCTGGACTCAATGATGAATTTGACCCAATCAGGGTTCAGATTCTGGGACGAAGTACAGATCTGCCTTCTCTTGAGCAAGTCTTCTCTCTGATTCTAAGCGAAGAAACTCGTCATTGTGTAATGGTTGTTCCGGATACTATCCGCTCTGCAATGGTTGTCCAACCCCAGCTACAATCTCAGCAATCACGTGGATGTGGAGATATGCGGATATGTTCCTATTGCAATAAAATGAGACATGTTCGTGATACCTGCTGGCAGCTACATGTCCGTCACTCTGGTTATGGTAGGGTGGTCGTCAAGGAAGAAGCCGTTCTGGTGCAAACACTAATCATCATCAAGCCAATCTTTCTGAGCATACAGAGAAAGATGTTTCATCTACAAAGGCATCAACAACTCCACCCATTAATACTAAAAGTTCATTGTCTACTGATGAGATGCTCCGATGAATCATGGATAAACTTAATATTCTTCTGGCAGTGTTCCTTCCACTAACGGTTTGACTAGCAAATCCTCTAGTTTCTCTTCAAATTTCTTCTCTCATTTTGCACAATCCAATCTTTCTCATAGTACATTAACTCCTGATACAATAAAATGTGGGTCATAGACTCTGGTGCCACTATGCACATGACTGGTAATTCTGATAAATTTACGTCTTACTGATTCTGTTCTGATAAAGTTCGTATAGCCGATGGCTCCTTTCAACCTATGTCTGGAAAAGGATCTATCACCTGTACACTTAACATAAAACTGTCTTCTGCTTTGCATGTCCCTAGTTTTTCCACTAATCTATTGTCTATCCATTCCATTACAAATGATTTAAATTGCAAAGTTACATTATTCCCTACTTATTGTGTTTTTCAGAAGCTGACAACGGGGAGACGATTGGGTATGGTAAAATGCACAATGGGCTCTATTACTTGGATGACGGAAACTACAAAATTATCAGGAAGCTGGTATGGTTGCTTCTTCATCTATTGATGCCATGAATGAACTTCAGTTGCAACATCATCGACTTGGATATATCTCTTTTTTCTGTATTTTCACAACTATTTCCCAGTTTATATAATTCTCGTCCTAAAGAATAATTAGTTTGTGATGCATGTGAGTATGCTAAACACACTCGAAATACCTATCCAGCTTCAAGAACCCGTAGCATTAAACCATTTGATGTTATTCACTCAGATGTATGGGGACCTTGTAGTACTATCTCTATTTCTGGACATCGTTATTTTGTGACTTTTATTGACTGCTACAGTAGAGTAACTTGGGTATATCTTCTAAAAGCTAAAAATGAGGTTATACGCTGTTTCAAAGAGTTTCATAAATTAGTTGATACCCAGTTTAGTGTCAAAATTAAAATATTGAGATCTGATAATGGCACAGAATATAGTAGTAAGGAATTTCATGCGTATCTAACTACTCATGAAATTATCCATCAAACTACTTATGCTGATACACCAGCCCAGAATAATGTTGCTGAATGAAAAAATCGATATCTTTTGAAAGTTTCTACATCCTTGTTATTTACTATGCAGGTTCCAAAAATCTTATGGGGTGAGGTAGTTCTCACTGCGGCTTATCTAATTAACCGGATGCCTCTTCGAACTCTGGGGTACAAGGCACCACTTGAATATCTACAAGAAAAATCTTCTTTTATTGTACCTCCTCGAGTATTCGGATGTGTGTGCTTTGTCCGAAATCATCGTCCGATGGTCGATAAATTTGATCCAAAAGCTCTGAAGTGTGTATTTGTGGGATATCCTGCTACTCAAAAGGACTATAAATGCTATTATCCTCTTGAAAGATGAATATTGTCAGCATGGACGTCACTTTTCGAGAGACTGAAGCCTTCTTTGACAATGCTTCAACAATACAGCCAGCTACTCAATTACCTTTAGCCCAACAGTTCATTTGCTCTCCTAGTATTCCTTCTACAGCTACTAGTCGAGAGGGGGAGATTATAGCAACAGAAGAGACTGAGCAGAAGCAAACTGATGAACAACTGGATAGTGACTTTAATCGACAAAGAGAGTTTTCAACTGAGCCCATTGTGCATTCTATCGCTACCCAACAATCTTCCTCTGACTCAGCTCCAGCATCCTCATTTGACAATGGTGATATTTCTCCTCTTGATCCTACCTTAAATCTTTCTATTGCTCATAGAAAAGCTTCTCGTTCTCATATTATTCCTTCTCGATATCGTTATGATATTGCTAATTTTATTCCTATGAATCTATATCACCTACATATAGGTCATTTATTGCATCATTAGAAGCTATCTCCATACCAACAGACTGGAAGGATGCTATGATAAATCGTAAGTGGAAAGAAGCAATGCTTGAAGAAATGCAAGTCTTGAAAAAAAATCAGACTTGAGAATTAGTTCCCTTACCTGCTGGAAAATAATCAGTGGGTTGCAAATGGGTTTATACTATGAAACAAACTCCTGAGGGTAAAGTTGATCGCTACAAAGCTCGTTTAGTTGCGAAAGGGTATACACAGAAATATGTCATTGATTATAAGGAGACTTTCGCCCCTGTAGCCAAGATCAACACAGTCCGGATCCTCATTTCTTGTGCAGCAAATCTTGGATGGAGTTTATTCCAACTAGATGTGAAAAATATCTTTTTACATGGTGATCTTCAAGAGGAGGTGTATATGGAGATTCCTCCTGGATTCACGAGCACAGAAATCAATGGCAAAGTTTGCCGACTACGTCGATCACTATATGGACTAAAGCAGTCACCCAGAGCATGATTTGATCATTTCTGTCATGCGATGCTGGAAATGGGTTACCACCAGAGTAATGCAGATCATACTATGTTCTTTGTCATAATAAAGAAAGGTTGCCATCCTAATTGTTTGTGTTGATGATATTATTCTTACTGGTGATGATCTCTCAGAATTGGATCGTTTGAAGACTCAATTGGCACAATCCTTTGAAGTCAAAGATCTGGATAACTTGCGATACTTTCTTGAGATTGAAGTAGCCAGATCATCTCATGGCATCTTTCTTTTCAACGAAATACATCCTGGATTTATTGATTGAAACAGGAATGTTGGGATGTCGACCGGCTGTCACATCTATCGAGCAAAATCATCGTCTCACTACTGATAGAGGTAAGCTAGTTGATTGTGAATGATATCAGCGTCTTGTTGGCAGACTGATCTATCTATCTCACACAAGACTTAACATAGCCTTTGCAGTCAGTGTTGTGAGTCAGTACATGCATGATCCTCGTGAACGCCATCAAGAAGCTGTATACAGAATTTTTGATATCTTAAAGGTTGTCTAGGAGATGGTCTTCTTTTCTCTCATCATAAACATCTCAAAGTTGAAGCTTATTCTGATGCTGATTGGGCAGGCTCCATAGATGATCGTCGATCAACCTCAGGCTATTATACTTTTATTGGGGGTAATCTTGTGACCTGGCGCAGTAAGAAACAAGACGTTGTTGCTCGATCTAATGCGGAGGCTGAGTACAGAGCTATGGCTCAAGGTATCTGTGAGGTTTTATGGTTGAAACAACTGCTCATTGAGTTACGCATCTTTCAGTCCTCTTCCCTATTTCTGTATTGCGATAATAAGGCTGCCATTAATATTGCCAACAATCCGATTCAACATGATAGAACTAAACATATAGAAATTGATCGTCATTTCATCAAAGAGAAGCTCGATCAAAAGGTTATCTGTTTATCATTTATTAAATCCTTAGACCAAGTGGCAGATATTCTAACAAAAGGTCTCAGTGGTCCTATGTTCTCTTCAATTTGCAGCAAGATGAGACTTCGTGATATATTCGCATCATCTTGAGAGGGAGTATTGACAGCTTTAACACACCTATTGACAGCCTTGCATTTTCTTGAATAAATTGTAAATGCTTTCCTTGTTTAAAGGATAACCAAAAATGGGTTATCACATTCCGGTAAATAACAAAAAATTTTGTATAAAATGGGAGAACCCCTAAAGCCAGGATATGAAAAAATAAAGAGAAGAAATTCCTTCCTCATCTTCCATCTTCTTTCTCTAATTTTCTCCTTTCTCTAGTTTTTCAACACAACATGTTGTCTTATTAGGTCAAGTCGGGCACATGAGAAAAATTGTAGACCCAATGGGTCATTTCGGTCTATATCGGATGAAGCATGACCGAGATGCACCCAGAATGTTCGAGTCTAGATTGGGATCATGTTGGATCAATAGTTTGGATGAAGTATTTAGCGATCCTTTTATTGGTAGAACATATAATGATTGGTAATCAAATATAAAATCTGAAAACTTTAAACAAAACTTTCATTCGAATATAACTTGAGCATGAATTTCATTCGAATGGAACTTTTTAATGTGGTCCAAGAAAATAAACATATTCAACACACTACCGACTCTTCTTTCTAATAACAGGGCCCATGGAGAGATTTCTTGCTGCTTTTACGAGTCACGGAAAAGGATCATTTGATTCATATTGTTTTCCACGAGAAAATTTAGCCCGTTTGCTTGCTCTTGAAAGTGGTTCCCGCCAGGACACCAAAACGGTCGAGAAGGCAGTTCTTTTAAACTGGATGCCGCAAAGCTTACTCTTGTCCCCTTTATCCTTTAATACTCTCTTTTCTTCATCTAGTTCTCATCAGGGTAGATGGATTCAAGAAACAGTTTAGAAGCTAGCCTTGAAGGAGTCATTTCATGTTGAAATTCTTTGAAGTAATTAGATACTGTTGCCTACTTGACTTCCCTCCCTTTGATGTGGTCTCTCTTTTTTATCAAAGGCTTACTTGCAAACACCTTACACTCTCCTTGTGACATACATAAATACATACATACACTTATGTATCCCTGTGTAGTGGCTTTCTTTTGAGTGTCATCCTGGTGAAAGGTATGAGATTTAGGAGTACTCATTTCTCCACTAAACAAGCCACAAAGAGGCGATTGTCAATTATGTGAAGTTTGGTCAGGGTAAAAAGGAACGCTGGTAAAAGATTGTTGGCTAAAGAGCATATTACTAGGTTTAATTTGCCAGTATTTTCAGGTTTTAAGTTAAAACAAGGCTCGATCATAGCCTATAATTTGTACGGAAAAGTGATTTTTCTAATGGATGACAATCATTAGGAGTTTTGAGTGGGAGAACAGGGGAGCAAAAAAGAGCAAAGAAAGAGCTATAAAAAAAAATATTTTCAAGACAAAGGTAATGAGTAAAAGCTAAGTCGAATCTCATGGCATCAATTAGAAAGATCACGAATGGCCAGAAAAAGAGTGGTCGTGAAACAAGGAGGCATGGAGAAGAGAACAACGTGAAACAAATAACGCAAGGCATGCTTCTGTCTGATGTGGACCTAGAAATCTCTTGGGAGGAGGAAAAGCTGAGAAAGAAAGCCAATTAATTCCCTACCCACCACATGGAAACTGAGACTATTGATTGGGCCATAGCTTTAGAGGGGATGCCAGTGGGTCAAGTCCAAGTCTAACACATGACCTGGCTGGACCAAACAAGCTATTCGGCTCTAGGATGTGGACCGGTACCCGTCTTACTTGCTCAATTAGTTTGAGTCTGGTACTCTCTTTCCATTAGCCAACCAAATTAAGGCATTGGTCCGGGATGTTAATGCAAACCTAACGGTCGACTAGCTTGGTCAAGGAGTTGCAAAAGATGAGGATGAAGACAGGTACAGATTAGGATATGGTTGAAGGAAGCTCGCGGACTAAAAGAAGAAAGATAATCCTCTCAAAAGATGGTCATTGTAGCTATCTTCTCCTTCACTCCCTGCACATTGTAAGACAAACCACATATCATGATGTCACAAAATCCTACTCTTATACTTGTTCTTGGACTTGAATGACGAGTATAAAATCCTATCCTCCATTTCACGAGATTAGCTCACCTATTTGCAACTCCATGGATTGTTAGGTTTACAATTTTGAAAAATTGGCGTCCAAAGGCTAAATTTAAAGAAGCTTTTTTTGAAGGAAGTGGAGATTTTGTCTACGTGACTTCTTATTTTAGAAATATATTTCGCAAAGTTTTCAGAGAATAGGTCCATCTGAAACAGAACAGCCTAACAGCCTTTAAGCTCGAGTGTGAGCAGGTGCGCACAACGATCACTAAAGTTGCACTTGTTTACTAGTCAATTGGCACTACTGGTTTCCTTCTGCTGGGGTTTCAAGGGGTGAGACCTTTCTTACTTATAAAGGCCTTGGCTGGAAAAATGGATGGTAGATCAAACCTTTTCTGGACAAAGTGCAAGAGCAATTTCAGCCATTCCACAGCATGCTAAGATAAAGCCCTACAGCTTTAAGTTGTGTTTACATAGAGACCAGCTTGAGGGTCAAAAGTTTGTGCTTTTGTTGGGGTCAAAGCCATAGTACCCTACCACCCCTTCTCAAAGGCAACAGTTTAGGGCAGTTCCAGGCTTCCACCCTTCAAGGAAACAAAAAAAAGAAAGAAAAACAAAAAAAATAAAAATAAAAATAAAGAAATCAGAAAGCGGTTGGAATTTTTGACAATAAGTGCTATTCTCCATCATTATCCCAAGTTTCAAAATCTGCCACCACTGCTAGAATTGGAAGGCATGTGGAGGCACATGCAATGATGCATTCCAAAGATCCACTACCATTACACCAACCCTTCTAAATCATTAAAAATCCAGCACCATCAATTATTCCCGGTCCTCTCAATGCCTCCCATAGAAATCCATTCACTAGAGCTTTTTCAGCTATACACAGAGTCATAGGCCTTCCAAACCATTTCTCACATAAAAAAAAGGTGGGGGGGTGCAAGTTCAGGAACTAGTTGGAGATCAAAAGTTCCAGCTCCTAACTTTAAAAGAGAGAGCTACACCATTGGTATGTTATTGACTTCAGACATTTTCTAAGCCCACCACATTCCATGCTTCTGAAAACGGACAGCACCCAAGGAAAGAGGAAATATGCATAAAAAGAAAGAAGCAAAGGAACCAGTCTGAATTGGATTATCCTTTTTCCAATTCTTATGGTCCTTTTTCCATGCCTTCTAGGAGGGTGCAATCCCCACACCAGACCAGCCAATGAAAAGCTGGTTTGAATTGGATATACCCAATATCCCCACTCCTATTGCTCTCTGTCCACATGTTTCCAGGACATGTTTTCCATAAAATTAAGCTTGCTTAATTATGTTGTTATTCTCCAAATCCCCTCCTCTTTTCCCCTGTGTCTACACTTGTAAGTACTTAAAGCACCAACTTCCCATGCAACTAATAAGTAAACCTCTCAAACACCCTCACAAAAGGCTATCCAACTTCCTAGCACCTTGATATTGACTTTGTAATGGATTTCTAAGAGCATAAATTTCACTCCATATCATATCATTCCATTCCATTTCAACTAGCAGAAAAGGTACATATATTGTGTGAATAGCACTGTACATCTACATGTGAGATCTACTACTCTCATAGTTTACCAAGGAAACAGAACTTGGGCAATGACTTCATTGCTTCAAGGGACTAGAGTAGGTGGGAAATGGGTCAATCTCGATATAGGAAAAAAGGGTTACATTAGCGAGTGGCAAGACTGCCTACAAAGCAGTGTAGCAGAGCTCCATAGAGAGGTTAGAATCCAGCAGCTCCTCAATCATTTGCTCTATGTGATGCTCCTCTAGATAAGTGCACTGCATTTCCCTACCGTCGTTCTCTTCTTTGACAACCCAATTGGTCTCCAGCTGTTGTTCCTTTGTTACCGCCGCGTTCTTCGTCAGGCCATTATCAACAGACTCGGACTTCCTGTTACCGGAGGTGCTGCAGCTTACCGACAGGGAAGACCTCCGTGGTGCATCCTTAGCAATGGGCTGGGCGTTCTGGAGTGATACTAAGTTGAAGCGATGTAGCTTTGCCGTAAGAGCCGGCGATAGGAACTTGGAGTTTGATGAGGAGGAGGCATTGGGATTGTAAGGGAAGTTGGTCCGTGCCCTTGGCCCGCACATTAGTCTTGCCGCTTCATCGTAGGCTCTGGCCGCATCCTCCGCTGTTTCGAATGTGCCAAGCCATATCCTTGTCTTCCTGAAAAATTCAGAAGCATGGAGTTTAAGCATATAGTTCTTGTTTAGCTTGTTCGATTTGATAGTAGAACCGGAGCTTAAAGATGGTAACTCCGGAACAGAAGTGGACTGTGGGACTTCCGAGTTGGTTTAAACTTACAACAAAGGATGGCGGATTTCGGAGACCCAGGAGCCCCAGTGCCTCTGGCGAACGCCGCGATATCTCTGCTGAGGCCTAGCCATGATGACAGACCTGCTCTGTTCTTTTATGGGCAATGGGGTGGAGTGGGATGGGGAGGAGGAACAGGGGAGGTGTCGGAGCTCTGTTCTTCAGGGAAGAGGGGGAGTGGGGGAAAAGAGGAGATGGAGTGCTGCGAGGGTGGGGAGGGAGATTTGTAGTTTGTTGATAGGTTGGTCCCTTTCAGCCTCCTGGAATCCAATTTAGATCGGGACCCACAAAAGTCTGGTCTTCCCTGCTTTCTTCATCACTTTTATAAATCGATTTCAGTTCCATATTTTGCGCTTTCACAAGGCATAGGAGGGGTCGGTCTTTGCTTGAAGTATGTTTAGGGGCTTGTCAGACGAAACAAGAGATAACCTGTGGAATAAATGGATTTCCACACCCAATATTATCTTTTTCTCTTATTCTAATGACTAGAGCAACTAAGTCCAACAATCTTCTCACAAAAAAAAAAAAAAAAAAAAAAGGAAAGAAATAAAAGGAAGAATTAAGTACAATAATTATACCATGTTGGATTTTCGAAAAAAATGATTAACATCTCAGACTGCGTATCAACCCTTCAGGTCACGTTAGGTCAGCTATAGAGAAAAAATTAGGCAGAGGGCCTATCATAAGCATCAATCTTTGTTACCACCACTAGGCTTGTGGTCCAACTGACATCAACCATCCAGCTGAACATTGCTCTCTAGCTTCTCAACTGGCTAAACACCACTTGCACTGTGGGTTCAATGTCCCGTGTACTTCACTATCTAACGTTGTCATCCATTACCTGAATAGCCACCACCATGTAAACCAGAACCAGAAAATTGCAAGCCCAATGGCTCCATTCCTGCATGACTGGTTTCCTTGCACAATTCATTGTGATTCAATCCCAAGACATCCTTCAAAATTAGGAAGATATTGTATCTAACTGATAACTAATCTCAAAGTATCTTTATTTTAAGGCTTGTAAATTTGATTTTGACTGTATGATCTAATCAATGGGTTTCCTCTTGATGTTCATTAATTAAGTATATGATAAATACCGTGAAACTCTATGCAACTCATCTACAGGTCATGCAGGCTGGATAATAATGATCCACCATGTTGCTTTGCAACTCATGTCCGACATGATTATTATACTGTTCCAATTAAGCATAAAAGTTGCAGCAATTGAAGACAGTCTGAAGGCAAACCAACAGCAATATCTTGCCACGTTGAGGTGCCCTTCCAGGAAAAGCACATCACCAAAGGGATGAGAGAAAGGAAGGGAAAACAACCGAGCTAGCATCATGTGAAATGAGGACGGAGGATTCTTCATGGTGAGAACAAACACAGCCCACAACAGCCATGAGTGGGCTAAAAGGATTCATAAATTGTTTACAATGATGCTCGGGGTTGCGCACTCCAATGAAAACCAATAACAAACACATTAATCCGAAACAGCTGCAAGAATTCCAAATTATTTTAAGTGCAGTCGGTTGTCTTGCAGAACAGAGAAGGGTCGAGTCATCTATCCCAACTCCCAAGCAAGCCAGAGGTATCTCTTTCCCAGGCTACGTTCAAAGAACCCAAATCTTATCTAGTTCTTCTGCTTACTTCCTCCCTTGGAAAATGGGAAGTGCTGCCGAGAATTCAGTATTAAATCCTATATTAGAGTAGGCTATTTTCTCCTACCATTGTGCAATGCACCATGCCTGAATGCCCGAGTTGGCTCGTAGTGCAATCGTTACAACTTGTTATAATATTCCGGAATGTTGTGGGCGAAGTCAGGGCATGCCCATGTCACGCTGCCTTAAGGGGAGAACCTGAGCATATGCCGCATGGTGTGGGTGAGGACAGTGACCATGGTTTGATCGTTTGGAAGGTAATGACAGCATGAGCTGTTGGCCCACGTGAGAGGGGTGTAGCCTTCTTTTTAAAGAATGGAATGCTTACGTAGTGAAGATATATATGTAAATGGGAAGGGATCATCTTTCTAGTTTGCACCGCTATTTTTGACCAATTTATTCTTCCATACATTGCCCAATTAATGAGCTCGAAGATTGATGGCAGTGGTCATCGTTTCCTCCCATGTATGTATTCGTATCTCCCAACCTGATGTTGTGCCTTCATGAGACACTGCCTCCTTGCCCGAGACCCCATTCCCAATACTGTTCCCTGGTCTAATTGATGCTGATGGGTCATCATTTTATGGTATGCCCATGCTTCAATCTGTGGTCGATGCCTAGCTGCCCATGGTGTGCCATAACAGGGCACAAGTGTATGATTGCTTGCATTTTTGAGCCAAATCGAAAAAGGACATAAATCAAAGATGGTCGAACATGTCACCCGTAAACCATAAAACTTGATCTCAATTTAGGCCCAAACTTCACTGGATCAAACAACAACACGATGACTATATCTAAATCCCAAGCCATAAATGAAGTCTAACAGACCAATTTGCAACCTTACAATCTATAACCTCGTTAGCAATTGTTGCTCTAGAATTGTCTCTCTTTCTTTTCCCTTTTCTGGGCTCAATAATAAGTTATTTGGTGGGGAGCACATGATGATGGGATGGCAGTTGCAGCCAGAGAAGAAGGCGTTTGTCCGCAAAGAGGAGGGAACGCGGCTGCTTGTCATGCGCCTACAAAAGCCTGTGCCCGCTTCCGGCGGTAACTGTGGGTGAAGCGAACCGTGGGTAAAGGAATTCAAAAGGACGCCTTTGAGTGCTCTCATGTCACCTGGCACGAACGCGGAATCAGGAAAATGAGTGCCTGGAATTAGTTATATTTTGTTTCTTTTCCTTTGTTTGTTTTGGTCCAGCATGTGAGGCCTACGGCTTGTTAGATTGATAGGTGCAATTCTTTTCCCAAACATAGCTTAACACATGATTATGTGCATATGCGCACATAGACTTGCAGTTCATAAAGTTTACATGGCCTTTAATTATGAGGTTTCTTTGGAATTAAGGTACGACTTGTGTACACTGGCTACAATGATTTCAATCCAAAATTCTAATTAAAAGGATGTCTCTGCTTTTGTATTATAGAAGACAACTATTCCTAATTTTAACATCAACTATGTTGCTCTCATCCTTCATTAACATCTTTTTAACTTACCATGATTGATTTTTGAGAATACTATTTGGCTGTGTAGCACCATGTTTGGATCTAGCAACTCAAACTTGGAGAGATGGGCACCAACCAAGTGATGGCGACTAATCATGATATTATATATTTTCAAAAGGATTCCATTTTTTTTAGCAAAAAAAAAAAATTTTGGAGAAAGAATTTACTAGCTGCTCTCTTTTAAGGTTTTTGCCATTTTCATTGTTCGTTATGGACAAATGTCTGATCTTTATTTGTTAATATTTATCAAGTATGACAACGATCGCACTTCAAGTACAAAGGTATTTTAGATTTAGAATTGGTCAAGTGGTTCAACTGATCAAATTTAAGCACATGCAGGGTGTGATTTAAGAATTTATATCTTAAGTTCATCGGATAGAATTCAAGAATTCGTTGGATTTGGTCTTCATTGTATTGTTTCAAAAATAGAGTTGTCATTGTTATGTGTCCCACCTATGCAGAATTATTGAGTCAACAATTCCAATTTGTGATAAATATAATTATAATTAAATCATCCCGCAACCTTTTTCCCCAAATCTGAAAATAGAGGGGACGAAAAATAGCATATTATGAATGTGAATGACGTTAAAGACTTGATGCTATATTTCTTGTTAGTATTTTGTGAACCAAGATGTATTTGTTGGAAAAGAAATCAATGCCGGAACAGCATTGCTTTAGTTCCTCATAATTCTAAATTAATCTATGATTACATTTTTTTATATCTCTAATACTCTTTAGACGGTATAGTCTTGATGGTTAGCAACTAGCTACGGTCTTAACATTACCATCACGTTGGTAAAATACAATAATTCATTATTTGCTAATTATTTTTAGAATTATTTGTTACAAATGGTAATGAAATCTAAAAGATTCATATCCCCAATGACACTTTGCTTGATCTTTTTGCATCCCAATGCAACAGTTTCAATGTAGCAAGCTCAAACATTGGAAAAAAAAGGAGAGGGAGATTTAGAAGTCATCAAACTTGGTTCCAACACATTTTAGCTCCTAAACAATTCCAATCCATGGGGAACATTTTGCTCACAAGTTGTAATTTAACCAACCTATTTTATAGATCGAAGCATGTGAGATGAAGTGTTTGAAAAGAAAGAAAGTTAAAGCCAAACTAGTAACCTAGCCATGAAAGAGACATCCCTACCAATCGTTGGTTACAGTTAAACGGTCAGCAACGCGGTTTCATGACCAACTTATTGGATCCGCACTTCATGGGATCCTGTTTGAAGATTGGGGAATGAGATTACAGCTTATGATTAGGACGTGGTCTTATTAGCTGTCATCCACAAAAATAATTGGTGGCCTTATCCGCCGTGGCGTGCGCTGATTGGCTACGCCGTGGACTTGGAATAAAATCGATGCAAGACTTCGAGCCAGCAAAATACCGGCACGTGCAGTGTTGGAATAGGGGAAAAAAAGATAAAGTGGTGGATTTCTAAGGCATACTGAAAGAGAAATTATCAGATGGACCGATGAATCAGTCTAAAAGAAGCCCTTTTCCCTCCTTTGTCTGTGTTTACCCGCGTTGGCATGTTAAGATATCATTTTGGACCTCACCATTTTACCCATTTAAAAGAGCTTCACTTGAAAAGAGAAAAAATTCGATATGATATATGTCAAAATTTTTTTGATTCACAACCAACGTGGATTAAAATTATCGTCTTTCTACATGAGAGATTGATAGGATCACGTGCCTGATTCTAATGAAATTAAAGAAAAAAATATTTTTCTCTTTCCCCTATTAATCTAACTCATTCCTAAACAAATTGTAAATAATCAACATGACTACGATGCATCATATTAATCAAATATTATAGACGAGAAAAAAATTCTTTCAAAGAAACGCGCATTCAGGTTGAGGTCATCAAGAAATGAAGTTACTCAACCCCATGTTCTTCCGCGTTTGGCCAGCTGTTTTGAAATGATGTACTTAAAAGTCTAGTAATTGTTATTACTTGAAATTTGCAAGGAAGGTGGGGTGGGAGACTAACTTGGAATGCAAACAAATATCAGCAGGGATTCTGACAAGATATGGACCTAAACATCGGATCTGAATCGAGTTTGAGTCAGATCCAAATCAAGCTGGAGACAAATCCAACTCCATCTCACCTAGACTTGGTACACGCCATCCGGGAATGTGCATTTTTATTATTTTTATTACATTCTTGTGCAGGCTAATTCCGACCTACCCTATGAAATATGCCCAACCCAACCCAAATATTTCATAGCAACTTTTTTATTTTGGCAGCAAACCCAAGCTCGACAAAAGTCCAGTCCACAAGTAGGAACATGCTAGAATTAGGTCCATAGATTATAAGAATCCAGCCATCTCAAGCAGTATTCAACTAAAACTTGATTGCTTCCTATAAAAGATTTTATCCGTGTAATTATGTAAGCGAGAGTAATCTAGGTTGGTCAACAACTCAAGCCCATTTCTGGCCCGGAGAGCGATAGGCACCAGAACAATAATTTCACCATACTACTTGGAATTGGGAAAAATAAGAAGATTTCACCAATGTTGTCAACATGGTTAGGGCTGTTAAATATGCTTTGCTGATTTATGTGGCTGCTTTCCCAAAGTCAAGCTTAGGTTAGGAGGATATGGACATCGAACATAGATCCTCTACAGTGCGTAGGTCGGATGGTGAAGTGTCGTATCTTTGGATGACTACAATTTGGAGATAGACGTCTATCAAATAAAGCGGTTCATCAGTGAATATACAGTGTGCATTATTTGATGATCGTCCACCTCTTGATGGCGGTCATCTAAAGATATATAACATTTTGCTATGCTGCATGCATATTGCAGAGGATTCTGGTTGTATGAACTTAAATTTTGTTAGGCCTCGAAAGCTTAAATTATATATGTAGTTCTCTGAAGGCTTGTCTTGACAGCCTTAAATTTATGATTTGATTTTTTGATTATAAGAATACTATCTAATTGCTCCTCTGCTTTCCACTTTTTATACATGGATTTAGCTCTATGTAGCCAATCCTGTTTCTTCATCTCTCTATCTAATAAAATTTGATCAGGATTAATTAAGGATGACTTCTATTTTGAAATTTAGGTTTAAGCCAATAGCTTGGATGTCTTGACTTGAGTAGTTTTGCCCATAATTAGCTCCAATTTTCTGAATGCAGCCCCATTTCAATTACATAATTTATTTCAATAACCTAGCCATGCCATGTAAAATATGTACTTAAGCTTTTCTTTGTTGTTCTCAAAGTTTTTATGTCTGCATGTATCGTTGATTTGAGAAATTTTGATGTGCATAAAGAATTACATATCCAAGAATGACTTTGGAAATTTTAATTCTAAAAATCATGATCCTATTTTTCATGAATTTAAGATTATGAAATATCAAATTTAAGATTTTAAGTGTTTGGTTGTTAAACAGAGAAAATTAAAAAATACAAAATTTTAATATACTAAGGAATAGGAAACATGAATCCAAAAAAAAAATCCACTCAAAGTAAAAAAAATTCAATTTCATAATTTTTGGAATATCTTAAGATTTCATCTCACAACTAAACACCTACTTCAAAATCATGATCAGTACTTCCAAAATCCATGCAATATCATGATTTTCCAGTATATCCAAACCCACCCTAAGATTTTTCTGTGCACAAAGATTTGTCAAGAAGGAAATTTAAACCTGCCAAAATGTAGGCCAATTTTTGAGTCCAAAGCCTAAAAATTCAGTGGGCTTTAGAAAGCCCATCAGGCTGCTCAGCATAGCATAAATTTTCAGAGAAAATTTATGCGTACATATCAACAATGGGGCCCATATTAGTGAATTTTGTTAAGTATTGTTTATTCAACGCTCCTGATCTAGTAGAGTTATCCAATATCCTTATGAAATCATGCTGAAAAATCTATACGACCGTAGAGATGGAAATATCTACTCTCCCATGGTCTATCGTGTGTGTGTGTATACTCCTTTCCTCTGGCTCCATAAAATCCAAAGTATATGTTTGTTGTGATCTAAGTATGTCAGACCCAAAATCCAATAATCCAACTTAATATGAGATATATTATAAGCCAAAAACCTGCTTGGAACTATCAATTAAATCTTTCACCAACCTTGAGGTCAAACCAAGAAAGCTTTTTAGCTACAAGTATTGCTAACTTTGCTAAGTAAGAAATGCAATTTTCATTTACTGCCTTGAAGGCTATAAAAGCCGTGCAATGTTTCACACAGGTTGATGAGACCCGAGAGTATCAATAATATCATCCAGTCACTTGATTGGGAATATCTACATCCATCACTCCATGCATCATACAACGATGCCCCATGTTACATGCATCACTTTCTTATCATGACTTATCATTCAGAACCACCAAGTAGAATTCATAACACTTTCCATGAGATCTAAATAACGTCTCGTAAGGGTTTATTGGGCTGGTTAGGCCTCTAGGTCATGGGCTACGTTGCCGTTCCACCTTTCAAATCGGGCCAGTTTCAACTTGGGCCGGATGGGTTATGTGACCTTGGCAATTATAGGATGATGCATTCATAAAACCGGTAAACAACTTATGCAAGCTTTTAACAATTTAAGGGAAAAGGTAAAGAGGTGTTATTAACTATCCTATTTCTGTCTCCATAGCATACTTTCGGCTTCATTGAAATGTAGATTCGCTTATTATAATCGTGCTATGTTTATATGACTTTCATGTTACCTCTATTTGGCTAAATCAAAATATGACCTTCTGTGTGGTTGATAGAAAAATTATATCTATGGCGAAAACATACGAAAATATATCAAGAGAGGTGCTTGGTTTGCGATCAGAATCAGAATCAGAATGAAAATTAGAATGGCTTAGAATCATAATCGGAATAGCCAAACCTCATAAAGTGCTTGGTTCGTGACTGAAATCGGAATCGGAATTGAAATGAAATTTGAATCCATAGAAAAGAGTAAGAATTGAATTCTATATAAATTGGACCATTTTCATTCTATTTCAGAATCGGAATGAGACTCTTCCTAATCAAACGGTTGGAATGAGAGTCATCCATTCCTATTCCGATTCCTGATCCCCACTCCCTCCAATCAAGCACCTCCTACTAGGATTAATTGGTTGTGTTGGCAGTGGGCTTCAGTTGTGGCCTTTGGACTAGGCTTGGGCTAATTTGAGCTTGTAATGGGGCTGTTCTAAGTTTGAGCACAGATATAAGGTGCGGACTAAGTTTGACCTGTTGATGCCCTCATCTTAGTAAGACATCTACCCTGTGGATACATAACGAAAGTTTGACCTGGAATGGATTTGAGGGATAGTTTTAGAGAAAGTCTGGACCTTTCAATCATCTAATATGAGAAGGTATACCCTCCACCATGCATAGACAACCCGCGATGAGGTATGCAGGTAGCACTCCGAGATGTACACATGATGCATCGGGTCCATAGAATTTGAGATGCATGGTTGACGTAGTGCACTGCTGACGTAGTGTAAAATATAATCTCTCCGTCCAATATAGTGCTATTTGTACATCTTGCCACATAATGCGGTATCAATTAAGATCCATATCATTGCATGTACTTGCACCTTGTGTAGAATATTATGCTCTCATGATGTTATCATCAAAATGTCTGAAACATGATTGATTATCGAGTTGATTAGTCTCAATTATATTAACTTTTAAATCCCTAGAAACTAGGTGAAAAGGTGCTCGCTTGCTTTAGATAGAGAGAGTACTGTCATAGTCCGACCCAAAATCAGTCAAGCCCACAAAGCCCAAACAAAAAAAAAAAAAGAAAGAAACAGGAGAAAAGACTTCCGAAGGAAGTCTTCTTCCTCCGTTCATCGACTCCCAATCGGAGTCGGGGAAGGGCCCCCTCTGACTCTATTTAAGGAGGGGATCCCTCCTCTCTCCCTTTCACTCAAAACCCGAAGCTCAATCGGCGGTAATCGTCGGAAAACCACCGCGGAAGACCGTCTCTGTGCCGTCCTTTTTGCTCGCCAGAAAAGCCTCGCCGGCATCGAAGATAAGCCTCCTCCCCTTCCTCTCTTCTCCTCCTTTCTCCCTGTGCCTGTGTGCACGATCGCCGGCGACCGGAGTCGCCGGATTTCTTTGAAGAAGGGATTTCGATTTCGTTTGGATTTGGGCGTCGGTGGTCACCGTCGGCCACCGATTTTGTGTTTCTTAAGCGGTGGGTCGCCGCCCTCCTGTCGACGGCCGGCCCACGCCGGCAGTGCCGTCGGTCGGAACGCCAAGGACGGGACTTGCCGGTCCCTGTTCGGCCAAGGAACCCGTGGGAAAAAAAGAGAAAAGAAGAAAAGAAAGAAAA
>KE504839.1:843978-856145 GCA_000441515.1 Elaeis oleifera
GAGAAATCACGTATCCCGACTGGCTCGTCAATGTTGTCATGGTAAAAAAAGCCAACGGAAAGTGGAGGATCTGCATCGACTATACCGACCTGAATCGAGCCTGCCCGAAAGATAGCTTCTCACTTCTGAAAATCGACCAGCTGGTGGACGCGACGTCCGGCCATCGACTGCTCAGCTTCATGGATGCCTTTGCCGGATATAACCAGATCCGGATGGCGCTCGAGGACGAGGAGCATACGGCTTTCGTGACCGCCAAGGGCCTTTACTGCTATAGAGTAATGCCCTTCGGTCTGAAGAATGTCGGAGCCACCTACCAGCGACTCATCAATAAAGTCTTCAAAGATCAAATCGGGCGCAACATGGAGGTGTACGTGGACGATATGCTGGTGAAGAGTGCGCAGACTTCGGATCATGTCCAAGACCTTGAAGAAACCTTCCGCACTCTTCGACGACATCGGATGAAGCTGAACCCGACTAAGTGCGCCTTCGGAGTAACCTCGGAGAAGTTCCTCGGGTTCCTCATTTTTCAATGAGGAATCGAGGCCAACCCGAGAAGATAAAGGCGATCATCGACATGCGGCATCCGAGCACCAAAAGGAGGTACAGCAGCTCAACGGAAGAATCATCGCGCTCAGCCGATTCATTTCTCGATCGACCGAGAGATGCCTCCCGTTCTTCAAAACCCTGAGGCGGGCAAAGGACTTTTCTTGGCCGGACGAGTGCCGGCAAGCCTTCGAGGACCTGAAGAAATATCTGACCTCCCTACCTCTGCTTGTAAAGCCAGAGGTCAGAGAAATATTGTACCTCTACTTGGCTACCTCCTCAGGGCAGTTAGCTCGGTGCTCGTCCGGGAGAACGAGAGCCGAATTCACCAGCCCATATACTACATCAGCAAAGTGCTCCATGAAGCTGAAACTCGATACTCGAAGGCAGAGAAAATGATATTCGCCCTGGTCATATCAACACAGCGACTTCGTCCATATTTTCAAGCGCACGCCATCGTGGTCCTCACCAACCAGCCTCTGAGAGCGATCCTGCACCGCCCTAACACATCAGGACGACTGACGAAATGGGCGGTGAGACTAAGCGAGTTCGACATCCAGTACCGACCACGACTTGCTCTGAAAGCCCAGATTCTGACCGACTTTATTGTGGAGTGCCCGACAACCGACCAAGTGTCGGAAGATGGGAGCCCCAAAGAGCCTGCGACCTCTGAATATGACCCCGAGTCAACCTGGGTATTGCACATCAACGGAGCTTCCAACATTCGAGGGAGCGGGCCGGGTTCCTGCTCACCAACTCGGAGGGAGTGGTTACCGAGCACGCCTTTCGATTCGACTTCAAGGCCTCCAATAATCAAGCCGAATATGAGGCGCTCCTCGCTGGCTTGAGAGTGGCGAAGGAGCTCGGGATCGACAGCCTCAAAATCTTTTCCGACTCTCAATTGATTGTAGGGCAGATCAAAGGCGAATTCGAAGCGCGGGATCCGACCATGGTAAAATATCTCCAAAAAGTAAGAGATCTCGTAGCACATCTTAAGTACTTCAAGATCTCCCACATTTTCAGAGCGAAAAATGCTCGGGCTGACGCACTCTCCAGGCTTGCGACATCTGACTACGGCACTTTGGGCTGGACACTCATAGAAAGTCTCAAGCAACCAAGCGTCGATAAGGCAGAAGAGGTGCTACAACTGGCGACCGAGCCGAACTGGATAGATCCGATCGTTCGGTATCTGATCGATGGAACCAGCCCTGAAGACCCCGTGGAAGCCAAACAACTCCGGTGGGCGGCCTCCCAATATGTAATGATGGACGGACGACTTTACAAAAGGTCGTTCTCTCTTTTCTTGCTGAGGTGCTTGGGACCGACGGACGCGGACTACGCACTCAGAGAGGTGCATGAAGGGATCTGCGAAAATCACTTGGTAGGCAAATCCTTGGCCTACAAAGTCCTACGACAGGGTTACTACTGGCCCACCATGAAGAAGGATGCGGCTGAGTTGGTTCGGAGGTATGAATTATGTCAAAAGTACGCCAACATACAACACCGACCCGCCAACCAGCAGACTCCCATTGTTGCCCCTTGACCCTTCGCCCAGTGAGGAATCGACATACTCGGTCTTTTCTCTCCGGCGTCTGGCCAAAAGAAGTTCATGGTCGTTGCAATCGACTACTTCACTAAGTGGGTGGAAACCAAACCTCTGGCATAAATCACCGAGTGAAAGATGGAAGACTTCATCCAGAAGTCCATCATCTTTAGGTTCGGACTACCACACACTATTATCATCAACAATGGACGACAATTCGACAACCAGGACTTCCGAGAGTTCTGTGTGAGATTTCATATCGCGCACAGGCTGACCTCGATCGGGCATCCACAGTCCAATGGCGAGATCGAAGTAACCAACCGAACCATTCTACATGGACTGAAGACCCGACTGAATGAAGCCAAAGGCCTCTGGGTTGAGGAATTGCATTCCGTCCTGTGTGCGTACCGAACGACGCTCCGTGTCCCGACCGGAGAATCTCCCTTCAACTTGGCCTATGGAACAGAGGCAATGATCCCACTGGAGATCGGACTACCGTCGATTAAAGTCGAGCAGTATTATGAACCGAACAACTCTGAGTGTCGGAGAGCCGACTTGGGCCTCCTGTCCGAACTCCGACGCGAGGCTCAACTCCGCATGGCCTCCTACCGACAAAGAGTGGCCCGATACTACAATGCTAAGGTTAAGCTGAAGTTTTTTCGATCCGGAGATCTGATCTTAAGGAAGGCGGAAGTCTCGAAGCCTCTGGACCAAAAAAATTATCCCCGAACTGGGAAGGACCCTACAAGATAGCGGACACCTACAGGCCGGGAGCCTACCGACTGGAGACTCTAGAAAGAATGGCCATTCTCCGGACTTGGAATGCCGACAACCTAAGATTATACTACCAGTGAACTCTGTATGCCCTTGTTCGGAATACAAATTCAGTTTCAAAACTCCGGAGTCTAGAATCTCGGCTCTCCAACTGTGGGTCGGCGCTCGCCAGTAGTACGAGCCCCGATGGCCCGACCTGGGCCCAACGTTCCGTTGGGAATCTACGGCCTGATCGCCGACGATGCATCGGACTCTTACAAGGACCGATATATCTACATTGATGGGAGCTGCACTACTTCCACAGTCGACTCTCGAGCAAGAGGACTGGCTAACTTGCCGACTTGGCTCGGGTCAAGAAAGGCAAAATGCCAACGCGACCAATGTCGCATTTGCGACATACCGACCAGGTCACGATCGGTCGAAGGGTATTCGGCTTACCACCATTTATCACACATCGCGACATATACGCCCGTCCAACAACCGGGCAATGGATGACCGACTTGTCATCGTTATCCTAACTGAATACGTCGGACGCTATTCGACTACCAGACTCTACGGGATGATCGGGTCAACGAGCCAGGTCCGAAGGTCGGTCGACACCCGACTCGACAAACACGCCTGACTCAGGTCTGGGCAACGGACACTCAACTTAAATCCTCGACTATCGGATCCTACAACCTTCAGGACGTCGATCTATAATCGGAGCTCGCTCTGTCTTTACCGTGGCGCGCGCTACCGACTGTCTCGGCTAACTAACCGGGATCTTACCGAACGTCCTAACGAGGTACGTCGGGCCTACGACTTGTACGCTCGGGGGCATTTCGGCGAAACATACATTTCAAGATACATTTCAGGATACATAAAGAAGAAAATTGAAAAGTTCTCAATTTCATTAAGTTGAGACTAGATTTACAAAATTGGGCCGAAGCCCGATTACAAATATGAGAACGAAAGCAAAAATAGTAAGTGCTCCGATTACTCGTCAGAGTCAACCTCTTCGACCGGGAGAAGCTCGGGGGCAGTCGGCGTGTCCGCTCGGGTCGGCGTAGGATCGGGGGTCAGGACCGCCTCACCTTCAGTGACTTGCTCCGGGACGGCTTCCTCCACGGCAGTATGGTCTCCCGACGCTGGGTCGGCCGCCTCTTCTGTGACTTGGCTCTCTGACCCTAGGGGAACGATGCTGCTGAGATCAAGCTCCGGATACAGGACCCGGACTGCGTCCCGGGCGTCTTCGTACCCCATTCGGTATGAGGTGAAGTCGCTTTCCAAGAGCTCCTCCCGATATTCGTCGAAGCCACGGAAGTCCTCCACCGCCCGATCCAGCACCTCCTTCGCCGACTCCACCTCTACCTTCACTATGTCTGCGTCAGCTTGGGCGGTGGACAAGTTCTCCTCAGCCTTGGCGAGATTCTCCAGGCTAATCCGGAGTTGCTCATGCTCGGTCTCGAGCTCGACGGCGATGCCATCCCGCTCGCACCGCAGTCGGTGAGCGGTACGGCCCTTACGCTTGGCTTCCTCGCGGGCCGACTTAAGTTTGGCCCCCGAGGCAGCCAAAGCTTCGGTAAGGCGGGAGATCTCCTCCTTGAGCCTCGCCTTCCAATCGATCGACAGCTTCAGCTGCTCGACCAATACCGCCTTCTCAGCCTCGACGGTCTCTGTCCTGTCCTTCTAGGCCGCCCGGATGTCCCCGAACCTCCGGTATCCGGCCTCCAATTCGGACATGGTATAAATCAGCTGCAAATAAAAAGCCGATCGTTAGAAAGATAAAATAGTAAGAACAGCGATAAAGAAGGAAGACAAGGCAGAACTTACCCGATCATAGTCGGATAAAAGGAAGACAACATCTCAGTTACCGGCCGAGTCTTCAGAACCTCCTGATCGGCCGGGAGGAGGGTCGCCTGACACAGTCTCCTGGCCAAGTCGTGGTTGGCCAGGGCCGACACTCCCTCGGGGACCCGGATGCCGGACGACCCAGTGCGGTCCTCCGACCTCGTGTCGTCCGTCGGTGCCATCGGGGCCTTTCCCCGATCAGCCGCCCAGGCCTGAATGTCGGGGAAGGAGGGGAAGCTCGAACTTGATTGAGCTCCCCCTGAAGCCGCGACTTGAGCCGCCGAAGGCCGTTCGGGCTCCCAAGCTTCAACCCGAACCACCTCTGCCGGCGAAGCTACTGACACTCCCTCGGCTACACCCTCCGCCTCCTTCCCTCGGGCTGCTCTTCGGGTGGCACTGCCGACACTGACAGTGCAATGACCGGCCCCGATTGTTCGGCCGCCGACGTAGCGACAGTCAGGGGTGACGTTAGAGGCCTTTTGGACGGTCGTGAAGGCTCGGCCCCAGACGCCGGCCTCTTTCTTGCCGCATGTTGTCTGATTTCGACGTCCGTCGGTCTCATTCTCGACGGCGTACCTGTAATTTCAACAGAAGAATTAATACAAGTTCGAAGACAAATGAAAAGCTAAAAGACAACCGACGGGTCGGACTGTACCTAGGCGGGGGACCAGGCTCAAGCCGGCATCATAAAGAGCTTGTTCGGTGACAAGCTCTCTCTGCTTCAGTACCGACATGTCTTTGAGTCGGTAGAAGTCCTTCCGGTCATCTGCCTCCACTCGACTATTCTCATTCGGCCGAGTCAGAGGGTCGCCCCAACGGGAAGGAAACCCCCAGGGAAGTGAAGAAGAAGCAAAGAAAACTAGTTCTTCCACCCATGAATTGACGATGGAAGACCAGTGATGAAGGAAAGATCCTTCCGAGGATTGAAAACCACCACCCTCGGGCTTTAGGGTGGGTCGGAGGACAAAGAATGCTCGAAAGAGGGAGATGCGAGGATTGGTCGATAAGAGCCGACACAACAGGACGAAACTGACTATTAGCCGAACTGAGTTCGGCGCCAGTTGCACCGGACAAAGTCCGTAATAGTCCAGAATGTTCCGGACGAACTCCGAAATTGGAAGACGAAGATCGGTCCGGAGGTCCTCGACATAGAAAGCCACCTGGCCCGTGGGCAGGTTGTTGACTCGACCCTCGGCCCCAGGGGTGAAGAGCCGAAACTGCTCCGGGATACTGTACTGCTCCCGGAGCCGATCGACGTTCGACCCCGAAAGTGAAGAAACCTCCATCTCCGGGGTCGACCGAGGATCGTCAGTCGGGTTTTTCGACTGATCTCCTCGAGGAGAGATTCTGGCCATGATGCTAGAATCGAGGAAAGAGGATGAAGGAGAAGAAGGAAGAAGAAAATCCAAAGAAAGCGAAGGAAGCAAGAAAAAATGCAAGGAGACAAAAGTCTCGAAGAAAACTTTTCGAGAGTGGAAGCAGGGACGACTATCTGGGGCAAGGAGGACCACTCGGCCAGGGTCTCTGTAGTAGAACTGAAAAAAGTGAGGTTTTGAATACAAGTGACCCTGTATATATAGTGCCCCTCGACGGTCGGGATGAGAGCGCGCCCGACGAGGATCCTCCGGATGATTGACACGTGGCAGCATCTGGGCCTTCCCTCGGTCCGACGATTCGACGCACTTATCCCAGATCGAGCCACGTCACCCCCATCTGTGCGAACGGCCCGACCCAATGACCTCCCGACACGTGGCGGAAGAACCGCGCCTCAAAATTAATTCGCCGACGGCGGTCCGCACTCCCAAGAAAATGCCTGGCGGTGGTTTGCATTCCCTAGGAGACGCCTACCACCGGATCGTCCGGATCATCCATTGGTGAGACCGGCAGGATCGGGGCATGACGCGATGAAGATCCACTCCTTTCGCCCGATGGCCCCGCCCACATGGAAATGCGGGCCGACATGACCTCAGACTCAGGAGTGGGGGGGCAACTGTTGGGATATACCGACTGACCTCGACGTCGACTCACCAACGGATCCCGACGCCAACTCATCCTCGAGATGGACCAACCGACGACCGACTTTACCCGTCCGACGACGGACGGCACCGACAATGACTACCGACGATGCCCGGTCCGGGGTGTGCCGGCCGAACAGGCCAACACTGCTTCCGACCATCCGAAGGGCCGAACCTGCGTCGCCGACTCTTTGTCGGTGGGGCAGCCGACGTCCGACTTCTACAAGTCCTTCCCAACGTCGACTGTGCTCCCGAGTCACCACCCGACATCCAAATCCCGACGTATAGTCGGCCAGCCCTTCCAAATGCCGAACGACCGGCATGGGCTGCAGTCCTGCCAAGGATATGCTGTACGACCGCCGGGGGACGTTGTCCTGCCAGGGATCCGGGGCGCTGTCCTGCCAAGGACATGGATTAATTTCAAGGACCTGTTAGCCCATCAACGACTTGACAATCCCCGGCGACTTGACAACCTCCGGCGACTTGACAACTCTCCAGTTGTCTACATCATCGATGGCGGGACCATACTGTCTCCTACTATAAAACGGGGTAAGGCAACAGCTTAAGGTAAGCCTGGAGAAATCTCGGAAGGCGCTTAATTTCTGAAGCCCTCTCGAGCTCTCCCTCTCTCCATCGCTGAGTCCTCTGATTCCTTTCTTCTGTTGCCTAGTCTCTTCTCTGATTTGATCGTCGGAGGATCCCTGCCGGAGGCATCTCCGATCAGTATAGACTTTTCTTGCAGGTGCTCGTTTTCGGCGACCAGGCGATGAGGAGATTGGCCGCAACAGTAATCTCTCCCTTTTCTTCGTATTTCGGATTGTCAGGAGCTCCAATTAGGGTTTTGAAGGGTTCGATCCGATATATTTTCTCTTTTTCTTCTTCTTCTTTCTCGTAGCCGTCGCACAAGACCTTTAGGATCAAGAAAAGTTGGCAAAGAAGACGAGGCAAAACCGTCCCATCCCCCCACTGGATCCGGAGGAGGACCAACAACACCATCAGGTATTCTTTCGATTTTTGGCTCTTTTTTCTTGGATTTTCATCCTGTTCTCCGCGCTCTGTTATCTAAGATGGTGGTCTTTTTATCAATAATGGTTAGGTACAACGCCAAGCGCAGGCACTGGCGCCGCACGAAGCTAGGGTTTTGAGGGTGCCCTAGGTGGACTCCTTTCCCTTCTATAGCAGAGATTGACTTTTTTTTTTTGCCCGTACTGTTATCTCCAGGTGTAGTTGATATTTGTGGAATTCTCTTTACGGATTTTCTTTGTCGGGGCGTTGGATTCTGGCTCTAATGAGCTCGGTCTAAAATGTTACGGTACTGAATTGTACTCTGTTTCCATTCAATGCAATGCTTTCATGTTGGATAACGGCTATTGATTTCTACCAGTGTTTTGTTGGTTATGTTAATCCAATGAATCAAAATATGAGTGTATATTTGATAATCTATCTGTTTTATATTGTTCGCTTGTACACTAGCATGTGTATTGCTGTCACATGTTTGATTGGGCAGTCTATGTCGGTTTGGGTATTGCGCATGGTGGTTTTTGTTGCATGTTGTTGTTTGTCCTTTTTTTTGGGAGATGTGTTACTATCTGTTTGCCTACCAAAATTATTGAATTAGAGTGTCCTATCATCAATGGAAAGAAGGCGAATACTCAGGATGCATTTGGCACTAAATTTCATAATCATTTTATTAAGAAAGGGATATAAGAAACCTTAGACAAATTAACTCTTAGAATGATGAAGATACAATTGAGAAATAGTTGATTCTGGAGACTGACTGGTATTTTCTAGTATAGATTTGATTTGGGAGGCTAAAGAATATACGATGAAGGTAATTTTAGTACTAGTTGACTGCAGAGAGTGGTGTGATTCCTAGTATAGGCTGTCTTAGGAGGAAGAAAAGTATGTGACAGAGAAGCAAACAGGTTACAATGTTGTGAATGAGTAAGATATTGGTAGAAGCAACGTAATTAATATATTAATTGTTCAGATGGTTAGAAAACTTCAATGTATTGAGGATGCGAAAAGGGGCAACTTGAAAACAATGCATAATAAGGTAGTGGCAAGGAGCAGAGCCTTTCAAGAAAAATTGAAAGTCATGTGCCAGGCAAGAAATAAAATCTTTAGAGAGGGAATGGTTGAAAGGGTAAAGTAAACCTGCTTATTCTATGAGCTCATAGTGATCGGCCAAGCTGAAGCCTGTATCCCTTGTACAGTTGTACCAGTTAAGATTGAATTAGCAACTGGTGTTTGAGCAGAGCCTTTATGATTTGTGTGTTATCAGAATGATGCCATGGAGAATATTCTGAATGGTTGGTTGAAATTATTTAGACGTTTAATGTGTGATACTTAAGCTGAACAAGATCAGAATATATGGAATGTGATGTCCGAAAGCATGAGCATATGCTAAAATAGCTTTTTTAGATTATCTTGGATTCGCAGGTAATACAGAAAGTAATGTATGAACTCTTGATAGGCATGGAAAGTCCATGATGGTATGGTGTTTTCTTTTTCAGCATGTGTTGCTTTCCATTGGAGAAGATCTAACTAGTCTATGATAACTATAATAAGGTCAAGAGTATTTTATAGGTCCAAATTATTGAAGGTGGAGGGGGCATAGCTGTGTATAATCTGCTGACTAGTTGGCAAGCATGCTAAATTTATGAGAGATACAGCTTGATATAGAAATGAGCAAGGACTAGTTGAAGTTGCACTAATAGAAAATAAAATGTTTGATGCTATATTTCTGGTAAGGATGCTGAAAGCACCTTTCTTGGGGGCAGATTAGGATGACGAAAGACTCAGGTGAAGGATGAAAAAACTTGTTAAGACTAGGTTTCTAAAGCTTGGCTGTTGAAGTAGCATTCATGTTTTACTGAAAGATGAAAATCAACTGCAATTATTGGTGCAGTGAGAGCCTCAAGTCCTAAAATGAGTTCCATCTGCGTTGGTTTTAGCTTCATAGATATATCAAAAGAAGACAAATTAATGTTGTACTTAATACTATAATTGTTGAGAAATTTATTTTAATATAATTGTGAAACTAACCAATTGTTTCTCAATATCACTTTTATATTTCAAAGCTTAAATCTACAACGACTTGTCCTTTTTACAAAATTTCCCACTTGGCTTTATTTCAAGCATTAGACTTCTTGAATAACAGAGTTCAATTCCCTTTTTCATGTTGATTGAATTATTTAGAACATTGATGTTAACACTTCATTTTTGTAAAACTGTCGATGGACCTGTACAGATGTCATGTGGTAAATTATATATAATCTATTTTTTTTCAGTGAATATATATTAGCTTCCATCTGCATGTATGTTGTTATCCTTTGGAAGGATTTTTTTTGGATAAGAGAAGGAATAATGTTAAATTATTCGTATCGCACCCGGTCTTTGCTGAGAAATGGATAGTTTGTCGCGTTTTCACCGGTTCATCCAAAATAATACTTTTACAGCATGATAAAATAATCCGACTTCAGCAGTCTTGGCCTGGACTCTGGATATGCTGCTGGCCTGATCTGTCATGTCTCAGTTTCCTTCTTGTATTTTTAGTTTGAATTGCTTTATTTAGCTCTTACTTGTGCATCCCCTAGTTTATTGCTTTAATTCTACACTTCTATTCATCTTTCAAAACGCGGCACGCTTTCTTATGTAAATTTGTAGGTATTTATTATGAGCACCTGTACTGGGTGTTGCTTTCATCTTGGGCGCTCATCTTCATCTGGTTTCACCATTTAATCATGTATGATAAGATGCGTTATCACGTATCATTTTAAACTTTGGGTTTATATCACATCCTGATGTCCGAGAACGTGGCGGCTCTGGGATGGAGAACAACGAAATGAGGTTCAAATTTAAGTATGGGGAACAATGGGTCACCGCACATTTCTAACCAAAGGGAGCGGGATGCGGCATATGATTAGACTGTTATTGAAAAGAAAAAAAGCTGAACGAGATTTCACGGCTAACAAGACTAATGATGCTATTGACCCAAAAAAAAAAAAAAGAAAAGAAAGAAAGACTGATGATGCTAGATGTGTGCGGTTCTCAAATTGTGTAGATAAGATGTAAATAGAAGCGAAGGGATCCCTTGGCCAATCAAATATATAATTTTATTTTATCTTTAATTTAGCACTATATTTATCTTAATTTATTTATTATTTTATTTTTTGCTTAGTTACCATTTATGGATAGCTTTTAGCGTAGAATCATAGAACGCCCCTGATGCAAACAAAACAGACCAGGACCCCCGTTTGTGGTTTATTTCTGATCAGTGATCCACATTTATTCTGCCATTGCAAGCCTTTTCTGGGTTTACTCCAATCAGTAAGCCGCAATCTTCATCTGTTCTGGCGCTGGTTCCTAGCAAAGCACCTAGCCCTCCCATACCAAACTCTGTGCAAGCATCACTCGAACCACAGCCTTTTTGACGGTGATACTCGCAGGATACGTGATCACCGGAACAATAAAGTGATCCCTTGTTGTAACAATATGCAATGCTACGTACAGTAACACTGGAACCATACCTTCTTTTACAGGGCTCTCCATTGTATCCTTCGCACGCTCGTTCCGATCATCCCGTTCCACTTTGAGGACTGCGGGAGTGCTTCTCAAATATGACGCTGATATAGATAGGGGTTCTGGGAGAAATCTCAGAACCGAGCGCGGAGGAATCTTTAGCTTACGCCGTTCATGTTACCTTAAATTAAGACGAGTTCTATTTTATCTTGCATATTGGGAAAGGATGTTCCAAAACGGGCCACAACAAATCAAGATAGCAAGAAAATACGCCGTGATCCTGATCGGGCCTCACCTGAGGTCTCAGCCTGGATGACGTTAGAAACCGAGTGCCAACACCAAAAAAAAATAATAATAATAAATCCAAAAGGAACAAACCAGGCACAGCGGACCCGATTTTTTTTGAGAACCGCTAAAGTTAAATGGACAATAAAACCCTTCTCTCCTCGCCCTGGACTTGTAACGAATTCTCCACCCGTCGGTTGCGGCCATTCCATTGTCCACCCAAACCCCGCAACAACCGACACGTCGCCGATCAAACCGCTGACCTCCCAGCGACAGCCCGCGATGCCAGTGTCCAGTTTAGGCGGGTGGCCCTGGACTGGGGCCCTCGCCTCTCCCTCTCTCCCTGCTATAAAAAGGGATGGGAGATCCAGGCCATTTCCTTTCCGTTGAGATATCTTGTTCTTCTTCTGTCCATGAAGGCCTGGTAGAAGGGAGCGAGGTTCCCAAAAGAGAGCTTCAAGAGAGAAGGAGAGGAGGAGTAAAGGACATCCGTCCTCTCCTCCACCCCTTCTTCTGCTGTAACAGTGGAGCTCTCTGTCTCGCTCTATTCATCCTAAAAAAAATCAGAAATAAAAAATAAAAAAATGGCGGGCATCTCGCTGGAGCAGATCAAAAACGAGACCGTTGATCTTGTAATATATATATATATATAT
>KE504839.1:863131-878628 GCA_000441515.1 Elaeis oleifera
CTTTTCCCACTTCAATTAAGTTTACAAATGATCTTTAATTCTTCAAATATATTTAATATTTGTTTTTCCAACATATAGAACTGCTTGCAGATCCCTTGGGGTGACTAGATCCTTATCTCAGCATAGTGTTCACAATTTACTGCCAAAAAAAAAGAAAAAGACGAAAAGAAAACTGATTGTAGTATTATTCCCCGCTGACGAGATGCTTGCGTTCTTATTAACAGGTGGCTACGGTCATCGCTGTGTACGCATCATGGAGCTTTGCTAGGATCCAGGGCATTGGATGGGGATGGGCTGCATTCATCTGGGTATACAGCGTCATCACCTACATCCCTCTAGACATCCTCAAGTTCATCACCCGCTATGTTTTGAGTGGCAAGGCCTGGGACAACCTTCTCCAGAACAAGGTGAGATTCTTTTTGTTAGAGACTAGCATTCTCCATTGGAACCAACTCTCGTCCTTTGTCCTTGCTGACTTTGCCTTACACAGACGGCCTTCACCTCAAAAAAGGATTACGGAAGAGGCGAGAGGGAGGCACAATGGGCCATGGCTCAGCGCACCCTGCATGGCCTCCAGTCCCCGGACACCTCGGCTCTCTTCAACGACAAGAACAGCTACAGAGAGCTGTCTGAAATCGCAGAGCAGGCCAAGAGGCGCGCGGAGGTTGCCAGGTAAATTAATGAGTGAAAAGCTCGTTAGGTTGAATCGGTGGTACAGAGATACTTTGTTTTCTCGGCAACAATTATGTATGTGATGTTGGTAGATATTAACCAATGCTTTGTTCCAGGCTAAGGGAGCTGCACACACTCAAGGGGCATGTGGAGTCTGTCGTGAAGCTTAAGGGACTGGACATTGAGACGATCCAGCAACACTACACGGTTTAAAGGAGGAAGGAGGCAATATATATTAATTGAGAGTCTTGTGGATGGAGGGATGATGTTTAATTGAATTCTTTTCCTTTTCTCTGCGTCACTTTTGGTAGGAGGGATGGTGTTGGGGAGAATATTGTTGTAAACGAGGGGTCTGATTAATTCAACGGACATAGACTCAGCTTTAGGCATTCAACAGAAGGCAATCAGAAAACCTGAGCGAGACTGGCTGGGGCTATCCTACTATGGTTTTATATATGGATAAGTTCTTATGATACGCCTTGCTTGTCCCGCGTCCGCATTCCACGTTCTGTTTTCTTTCCTTCTCTTGTCACTCCCTATTGGAATACAAGAAATTTTGGATTCAGTTTCGTTTTGCAGAAGTGTTTGCTATGGAATTGTCACATGCATGCTACCTTTGCAAGCTAAAATCAAGTTCCTACCAGCCTGCAGGACAATTTAAATCACATTATCAAACAAAAACAAAACAAAAAAAAAATAGTTGTGCGGTTAGCCTCGAACATATAATCAAGCAAAGTGCTTTTAACCAGGGGCAGCGGAAGATTCTTCTCCCATACCGAAAGAAATACGTGGAAATCGCTTGAACGAACCGACATGTTGTGCATATTCGAATTGGATCGAAAATGTTGATTTGCTTTTGATCATGGCATGGTAGGATCATCCTCCTAAGGCCCTTTTCGGCCTACCAGATTGCAATCTTCAGGATGAGCATACTTCTCAGGAAAAACGATCAAGGGGAAAAGAGATCAACTTATCCATATTTATATTGTCTAAATCTTGTGAAATCAATTATGGATTTATCACCAACTACCCTGCGTCACAACAAGCCAAAGGCAGTTGACAAATCGGGTTCTAAGGAGAGCAGAAGCTTTATGATCCGTAAATGTGGGCGATTACCTCTCTCCATTATTCCCCAGGTGATCTTGTCCGAAACTCATGCCTTGGTTTTATCTCCCATGTAGAAATATCAACTTACCGTATCATCCATAAGATTGAAGAATTTCTCGAATGCCTTGACCATAAAAGAAACAGCCCCGAGTCACCCGTCTTGCAACTAATTTCCCAGGGCTTTCTTAGCTACAACTTTTCTTGGCATGAAATAACATGTAGCACAAATCCCACCTCCTGAATCATATATATACTTTTCACTTCATAAATTAACCGAATCAATCAAAGGCGAGAAGTAGACCGCAACTAGCCGGATCCAGATTCCATATTGAATTCTAATAAAAAACACTGTAGGGATGAAAAGAAATTCTCAGGTTTAAGAAACTATAGTCCAACAAAACAGAGACTCGATGAAAAATCTTTTGTTAGTTTCTGCAATTGGAGGACAAAGCAACAGTTTTCTAGGAACATATAGCCAGTATTTGGTTTTCATTAAATTAATCCATCCTTCCTTTCAATGTTCGTTCCTGCACTTCAGTTGGTGTCCTGCAGAAAGCAAGAAATGCCGCATTTCAGTAAACAATAAAATTAGATTGCTATTGTTGGCCACATACATCAAATTTCTATTGTTGGTCAACCAAAATGCACAACTTGCAAAGGGAAAAACGACGACGACTACACCGGCAAAGCATGTTAATCTGATATGCCGTGCAAGAGATGCATCATGCACCAAGGGCGTCTAGGGTTTGTTTACTGAGAAAGATATTAAAGTTAACCATCATATTTTAACTTCTTGACAGATTTAAGAGAAACACATTTTCTGCCTGGTACTCTTCTATGGAAAAGCACCATTGAACCGAGCAGCAGCAAGAATGGGAGTAATTATGACCGTCACATAAAGACTGAAAAGGCCAAGCTTATCAATGATAATTATCCTGCATTAAGATAAGAAAAGCTGAAAATTTGGAGATTAACAAACGGTAACCATTTTTTAATATTCCAGGGACCTGATTGGTAATGTAGGTTACTTATAATAGTTAATAAGGTCATCTAGGACCTTGCACATTGAGCATGTCCAAACAAAAAACACAATAAATGTTCATAATAAATCTTAGACATGATTTTCAAATAAATATTGGTGCAATTTAACTTATTTTAGCATTAGGTTAGCATAAAGATGAGAATTTTGGAGACTCATATGCTATCTGAAAAAGTTTTCGAAAACAATGACTCAATGATACCAACAGGGCTTGAAACAAACATTCATGGTTCTACTGTTGAGTTAGCATACTGCAATCGATATAGGAAATTGACAAAATCATTTCATCATGCCCGCAGTGCCTTGAGTCACAGTTTCTCTTTCGATTGCAATATTTACATTATCTTTAATAAAATAGATTACTTAAATCAAAGGTTAAACAAAAAAAGAATTGGAAAGTCTAGCAAGAGAAATGAACTTACACAAGGAGGACATGCCCTCCCCAACCGCTCAAACAATCACGATCAACAGATGACAGCAGTGCTTGTGAGATTGTCTCGAATAATTCTTCTGGTTCCTATTAACAAGAGAAAAAAAATTAATAAAAGGGAAAGGTAACATTAAGGTGCAGTCATTGAAATAAAGAATGAAAATGAAAAAAGAACAAGGCACCATCTTTAAGTTCTTCCTCTGCAATTCTGTAGTATAACTACATGGCTTGATTGAGTCAAGATTTTCCCCTTTCCATGGTCGGTGTTTGTGTCTTGTAAGGTTTGCATGAGCATGTTCCATTACTTTCAAGTTTCAACTTAACTGAAGTTAGTATGCGTTCTGATTGGCATGCACATTGTAGCTTCATTCACTATGTAGTTCTTATTGAACATCTAAAATGTCAAGCCCCGATGCTCGTCAAGATGAATCTATGAGTATGACCGGATAAAGCTTTTCCATCCCGAGACCCCAAAACCTCACTATTGCAAGTGCTGATATATGAGTACTAAGCATGCATAATATTTGTACTTTCCATCATATGTATTTGACTAGAAAGTTCATATACAGATGGAACAAAATCAGAGAAGGGACGAGACAGCATGTGATATAGAGTACTCAATCTAAGGAAAGCCTACTAACCATGTTAGGCTTGTACATGGATTCACAAGCACCATAAAGAGACTCTGACGCTGTGCCAGAAACAACAAAGTCTTTGGCAAGTTCCCTGCATGCAAGAAAGATAACCACATGATGAGCATGCAATCAAAACAACTACAACAAATATATATAAAGAAATACTAAAAGAAATGTCAGAATGATCAGAGCTTATTAATATAAATAGAATTTCAAAATGGCCCCTGAATTTCACAAATGACAAAATGTATAGCCATGAGCCTGCTGATGTTATGGTGCACTTTTCATAGATTTTACCTTCTTGCATGCATAGAATGTCTTCTATATGTATTTTAACTGATTCTAGCATCTTAATCAATTTGCATTCTGGAAACATAACAAAATAGCTGTCCACATCGCTTTCCTGAATTTCTCTCTTAAGTTTTACTAGCATATGATGTGATGATTGAAGAACAGTCTAGAAACATGCTTAAACCTCAGACTTAGATGAATTCATCTATCTTTCCATTCTCCAACCAAAATTATCACTCTAGGGTATCATGTACCTGAAAAAATTTTATGAGATCCTCACTTTTGTCTGGATCACCAAACTATGAGACAAGTTATGGGTTAAACTAACTTTAAACCCTAAAAGATGGAAAAAGAGAGAGTAGACTTCCTCTGAAACCCAAAGTTTGCATTCACCAAATTTCTCATCATAAGTATCCAACATGTACACCGTTAGTCTTCTTGCCATAAAGTTCATCCATGAAGTTTATTAGTTAGCATTAGTCTCATAAGAGTCTTCAGAAAAAGTAGTTAACCAAATATGAGAAGTTGCTAATGGATGGTTAATTTTTATATCCAATTATTTGCTGGCAAGAGTTGCTTGTCTTCCCACATGTACGTCTTCCAATTGACAAATAGCTGAACCTTTTAAAATCTCTGATTATCTGATCATATTTTCATTAAGCCTAATTATTGCTTCCGGCCATTGTATTTGGAAACCACCAATCTCAACACTGCCGCTTTAAAATCATCAGACTCCCAAAAGACCAAGCCTAAGTTGTATCATCACAACTACTCGCCTGTCACCACTACAATATCCAAAACAAGAATTGTCTGGCCGGCTATAATCATCAAAATGCTCCCTAGAGAAACCAGCCACTAGACATTATACTCTTATGACCTTAGTACTAGCAATGGATCCAGACAAATTAATTATTCCAACCAAGGTTTGCCAAACCAGTACTAGTGGTTGTACTGACCAACGACCATTTCAATATTGTATCAGTCTGTACCGTACTATTTTTGAGTGTACTAAACAGGAAGATGGAAGGGAGAGGGAAAGGAGAGAGAGAGTGGGAGGGAGAGGGAGGGAGGAAAAGGGAGGGTCGAGGGAAACCTAAACCCTAGCCCTAGTGGAGCGAGCAAGAGAGATAGGGGGATAGAGAGAGAGGAGAGGGGGGAGGGCCAAGGGAAACCCTAACCCTAGTGGGTACAAAAAGAGAGAGGGAGAGAGGCCAAGGAAAACCCTAGCCCTAACCCTAGCGAAGCGAGAGAGAGAGAGACAGAGAGAGAGGACTTACTGAAATTGCATTTCCAGTCAAAAATCAACCAACAGACCCATCTTTGGAATGCTTCAACTCTCAAGATATGCAGAGAGTTTAATAAATATTTCACACTTTATGTTGGAAATTTTGGTGAAGCTAACACATGCACCAGTGTCAGCCTGTTTTTAACCACAAAGGCTCGATCTATCCAAAAAACATACTACTCTGGTCATTTGATCCAACAGCTTAATGGTGTCAGATGTCATAAACAAATGACCTAATAAATTGTAAAAAAAATAATAATAAAATAAGAAGTTCCCATTAGACATTTGGGCATGTGGTGCAAAATTTTTTGATACTAATTACCTTAACCTTCAACTCCACCTAAACCGACAAGCCTTATCCCACTCAAAGATTGCCGCGTTTAAATCAGCACCTCAAACATGCAAATAACAAAGATAATGAGGACAACCACATTTTTTTGCCTGGATACCCTCTCACTCAAGGTTCTTGAGTTTATTGGCTTTAAATTTCTTCTGTCATAACAATATTACGTTTGGTATATGTGTGACAATGTGCCCACTACACAACAAGAAATTTTGCAGCTCTAGCAGAGAAAATATTTAGAAATAAAAAATGGCTTCCAAATTGATGATTTTAAGGAATATTGGTAGCATGTAATCCTGATAGGATTACATGTAATTTTGCAACAGGTAATCAAATTACACTGTTTGTTTCGTTACTTTCACAGGTAATGCCGCATTACATGTATTACCTCAAAAAGAGGTAATCTGATTGCCTAAGGAGAGGTGGCTATGTGATTACATGTAATTTATAACCATACAATCTTGCAACAAGATAACTTCAGGACCAAAATACCCCCATCAAAATAAATCAAAATAAATAATGGGCAGTCCCAATTGGTGCAAATAGAAAAGAAAACATAATGGATGATGTCACGAAAAATGGTTGGTCTTAAAATCAAGTTGTCTCTCTAAAAAATAGACAATAATCAATAAGCAAAGAAGGGGATACTTTGAAAAATTAACTTATATTCCATGTAATCTAAATTATATACCAAACACTGCAATGTAGGATTCTCTATAATTTTACAACAATATTATTGCACATACCAAACACTACAATATAGGATTCCCTATAATTTTATCAGATAATCACATTCCCTCTGCAATCACATTACCATAGCAATATTACCTATGTAATGCACCAAATGCCACCTAAGAGTGGTTGCAAAGCATTAATGAAGGGACCCTATAAACCTCCCTTTCCATGACCAGCATATGTGCTTTGCTTGAAAGGACCACACATGCATCCTAAATCTATTCATGCACTCAATATTAGAAACAATAGAAGGCTTGACACTCTGATACACCATGACATACTTCTAGAAAGATACTTTGGGAGTTTCCACATCAGTCTTTAGCAATGCTTATTCTCCCCATTTTCTTTATTTTTTTTGTGAAATCTCTACACATATTATTTAAATGATTATATATCTTCTTTACAATAAACCCAAATATTTCAGTCCAAATTCAAGATAATTCAGTCCAAACACTCAGCTTGACTCAAAATAAATACTGCAGCATGAAATATTGATGTAGAAATCCCTTTAGATTAACACTCCCTCAGCAACAAATTATAGATGTAAGCAACAATAACCAATCACAAGCAATCTTCTTCCATCCTGCTGAAATACCACAATAGCTAGACAAGGAAATCATAATATAGATTCCTAGAGTCCTTATTTTCCAAGCAACCTTAATTATGTGGTCAGATTACATCCCATTACAACAATATACTATGTTTGTTTTGCCTTGCTTGAACCCTGAAAGCTTTTCTATATTTCTCTTGAACATACATTAAGAACAAGATTTTCTTATAACATTTTCCTCAATTAAATTGTCGTGATCATCTTTCCAATATTTTGGTGGTTCTTACAGTTTTTGTCATCCATTAATTGGCAACGTTAAGAAGGTTGCCAGCACATCAAAGGGAATAGTTGAAAATGTTGTTCTAGTTCCAATAAAATCAATTAGTATTGCTGCATTATCCTTTGCTCGTGTGCAAAACATCATCATTGTTCACCACACCTTTGGTACAAGAACACCCATCATATGTCTTTAAAGAGTCTGACAATTTCTAGCATGATAATTACTGATCAAAGCATGATAATTACATCTGCAGAAAGCATGATAATTGCTGCTGAAAATATGTCTTCTACCATTAAACATTTTACGTGGTTACACAAATAAAGAGGCACATCAAATTCAAAAATTTTGTTGAACCACAAACTTCTTTGGCCAATCACCCACAAAACCAATTACGAGCACCTATTCACAATTCCACTAAGCAAGGAATTTGATTTTCATCCAGGACATACTATCATGGTGGTTAAATCACTGTGATGGTTGTGATATCTTCTGAGGGATATAAACAAAGCTATCCATACACGTTTATTGTGACAAAATGGAATCTCAACCATCAGCACACTGAGATAATAATCATAAAAAGGCCCGTCATCACTCTCACATGGATAGACACATTAATATACAAGAGATATATGCAAAATCATGGAAGTCTTATATAAAGAGTTCCTAAGGACTTCTGTATCTACGATTCCCCAAATTTGGTGATCGGAAGTTTAATGCTTATCAGCAAAATCTGCGACAGTGCTACCAACTAAATATTTTGATGCAGCTAAATAGGCAATAATTGTAAACAAAAACATCACAATTCCCATGATTAACTAAAACAAAAGGTGAAAAGAGAAACATACTTGGCACCAAGGCAATCCATAGTACAAATAAATGGCACATCGTCATCTCCTAATCCAGCAATCACTGGCTGGCAAAAGTATGGGCCAAACCTACAGCATGATCAAAAGCCCTGTGTCATGTTATGTAGCTAAAAAAATCATGTACATTCAATAAGCAAAAAATTACGCAAAATAAGGACAATTAGTTTCTGAAATAATCAGACATCTGACTGATTACATCATCGACTACCCAAAAGAAAAGAGTCGGCGCAGAGATATATCATTCAGGGAAATTTTGTTAAGCACCAAAGAAAATCCCTCCAAACTGAATTGAGACTAATAGAAGCATTACTTAAAATTTCTGCAAATAATTGATATCCTTTTTTCTGATGTTTCCTCATAAAGGGCTCAAAAAATTGTAAGGCAAAAGAAGTGAAGAATGAAAGATGAAACCTTTCTCATAAAGAAGAGCGGAGACGAGGCTGGCGAAGGTCTCGGGCTTCATATCCCTCTCCTCTCGCAGCTGATAGAGCTTGTGGCGGAAGGCAAGCCGCTGGTACCTTAAACCCCACACCACCCCACAAGAACGAGAACGAAGAGCAGAGATCAAATCAAAATCAAAACAAACCACACGGCAGAGAAAGGAATCGGAGGCGGCGATGGCTAGGGTTTTGCTCACAGGGTTTGGGCGTCAGTGGCGAGGCCGGAGAGGCCAATATAGAGCTTATCGTGGATCTTGAAGATCCTCTGGAAATCGGTGGCGATAGTCTGGAGTTGAACGCCGAGGCGCCGGTCGCTCGCGATCGCGAAGCAGTTCTTTCCCACCATAGCCACAAGGGCGCTCCCATTGTACTCGAAGATCTGAAACCAAAATAATAAACAATAAATAGCCTTTGATTGATTTGATCGCAGAGACTGCAAAAGGAAAACTTAGATTAGGTTTGCAGAAAGACGTACCGACATCGGCGCGATAGAAAGAAGAAGGCGGCCAGGTATGTGCGGAGATGGAGGAGAGCAGAGGGAGGAGCAGGGGCAGATAGGAAATGGACAAGGGGTTTCTCTCCTTCTATTCTTCCGACTTGGAGAGGAAGCAAGGAAAATATAAAAAGAGTGAAAAGGGTTCCCTTATGTTAGATCAGGCCGGTTAACGGATCCGATCGCAAGAAGGGGAAGAATCTAGCACGCTTCAATGGCTGGAGATCATTCTTATGTGTACAAAAGTAATCTAATGATGTGGAAGACACAAGTATAACTATTTATAAAGATAGAACGTTAAATACCAACCGGAGTATTTTACAAGAAAAAAAAAAAAGACATACAATATCAGCACAATAAAGGACAAGTTATTCATGTTTTTGTAATGTCAAATTTTTTTAATGATGTCAACTAAGATTGAACCCTAGGGCTGTTTATCAATAACGAAATAGTAATCAAAATTTCATATTTCCATGATGCCAAGATTAACCAGCGGGACTTGTTACAAAAAAAATAAGGAGAGAAGATAGGCCATGGAGGAAAGGATAGAGAGGTCGACAGGGGGACACATTCACGCATTCGAGCATAAAATTTATAATTTTCAAATTCTGTTCTTTTCTTGATATCCATTCACATTTTTGAGAAGAATTTAACTCATTGCTTATCTTTAAAACAACAGAAAAAATAACTAGAAGCTAGATTTTCAAGTTTCTTCCATTTTTTTTTGACCATTTTTATTCTTGTAAAACAATTTTTGATGATATTTCAAAAAAATATTTATGTTTTTATTTAAAGTAACAAAATAATTATTTAGGCAATCCTAAACATGCCCTTAGAGTTTTAATTAGTATGAGATCTATTAAACTAATTTTTAAAGATCCTGGACTAAAAAAATGTCGATTTTAAAAAATCTCACCTCTTTATTAAGATCTAGTTCTAATGACTACGGATCTATTCACCTTAAGTGATGCCTTTACCTCTTATTTACAGGTTCTTCATAAGTGAAATGGATGCTAGAAAGATTTTTCAAAATAAAATAAATATCATAATTATAATATTGTAGAATCGAAATATCTTTCTAAAAATATTATTAACTATAATGCAAATAATTCAGCAAGATACTATAGGTAAGATACTGGTACAGACTTCTCAAAGAGAAACATGCATCACTCAAAGAAAGGCTCGAAAAAGTTAATAAGGACATGGTAGCCGTACCCTCCTCTGATAAAGTACTTTGATGCTAATGAGTCATGAGAAAACTCAGGAAGCAGGGAGTTCTACAGTGTCAGACATGTGATTCACAATTTTATAAGCTTAAGTCACTGAGATGCAAGAGATAGTCTTGCGAGCATCAGGTTAACCTTATACTCAAAAAGAGTATCAGGGTAGCCCACCTCCCTCCAAACTAACAGCTCAAAATTAGGGCTCATTATATAGAGAATTAGCATATCAGATTACCATCATCATAAATAATAAGGTTCCACTCATGGCATCATTCTAAAACAAATCCAACCAAGCAGCTATGATAACATCGTGGAACCTTCCATTCTCATGATCCAATCATGCAGCAAAAGACCGTGCCCTGTGTATGTTTGCAGAATTTCCAAATCCTTGCAATAATCAAGTGTGAGGATCATCAAATAAACACTTTGAAACTTTATTCTGAATAGAGCCAAACAACCTCATTAATGCATCAACTATATCATCCTAAGTTCATTCACATTAACATTCCGCACAACACGTTTTGAAGATACATAATGTTGTTTATTATCGTACCATTACAGACATCTTTCAAAAAGTGTGGCCCTAAACTGAGCGAAATGAAGAAATAGGATTCATGTAGCTAATCCCAACTAATTTAGGATGAAGACTTAGTTACGTTGAGTAAAGATACAGCACTATTGCTATAAAAGGGGAGCGGGGAAAAAGAAGAAGATGATGCATGCAAAACTCAATTATCTTGGAATTGAGGCAACTTTGATCCATTTTTCCATATATTCAAAGAACACCATTATGTAGTTCTTTTGAAATCATCTTCTTCCATGAAGTGAATTCCGAAGGGAGAACGTTTTCATTGGAAGATATAATGGCTTGGGCCATTTATTCCCTAGTAAACCATGGCAAAGAATTCCCCTAGAGCCAAGCCCTCCAACCATTCAACACAGACACCTGCGCCTAGTTCCAATGGCATCGTTCACGCAACCCAAAAGTGGCAGGGATCCATGAGGAATCAATGGTGGCTTGGCCTCCAGACCAGCCCTTGCTTCAACAGAGGCCCATTTTTTAATAGCTTGATGGACGGCACAAGCTTTTGGCAGAAGTTCTGCCATCACTCTTGAAACTTCTTTGTGGGAAATGCTTGATGCTTTCTAGGCTTCAATTCCCATGTTGACCACCTAAACACACTCCAAGGACCTTGGAAAGCCAGCCACGCATCAGAAATATTGAGGGGCTTTCAACATCATACATACTCTCCTCTGTGATAGAAATTCAAAACGAGAATCCAATAACAAAAGATAGGTGAATAAATGTGTTTGACTGCATTTTTTAAGTCAAAAACTAAAACATTTATTAAGATGGCCATACCTCACATTATTTTGCAATTGGAATTCTGCAACAACGCCTCTACATGTCCTTAGAGGGAGCTTTCCTGAAAGCCCTGGAAGCATGTCAACCTTAACACCAAGGCAGATGATCACTGCATCATATTCCTCTGCATATTCTCAATTGCAGTAATAATCTCATTAAGGAACAAGGCCCTGAATATTTGATATACAAACAAAATAGCATTTTCTGCAGACTAACATTTTTGTAGCTACATAATGATACTAAAGGCCAGAAAAATCTAAATGGTGTCATAATAACATCACTATCTGATAAAAATGTTTATTTACATTATCATTAACTTAATCTATCACTTACAAGTTGATGTTCTAATAAGCATTAAGTTTAAAAATGGTAACACGTGGCAACAAAAATTTTGGTGCATGCTGATCATTCAGAATCACCATTTATTGTTTCCAGTAGCTTAGGAAGAAGCTGCAGACAATTATAATCAAACCAATCTACCAATAAATTTCCATGTAGGTCAACATTTGGAAGATATTCACAGAACCATCAAAGCGAAGATGGAACATGAAGATGAAAAGCTTCATGGAAATGACAATAAAAACATTGAAAAGAGGCAATTAGCATATTTTCTGCATTTTTCTACAACAGGCACCTAGCTGTGATTCACGAATTAGCGATCCACGATGGAAAAGTTATATGACAACCAACCAATATCTGAGAAATCAAAAAGGCTTTGTACAACATAGACCGTTGGCCTGTAGGTCCATGTGACTTATGGCAAAAAAGATAATACATGAAGATTATTTATATTCACTGCAAGCCAATTTCACTGAAGTTGTTCGATACAGAAATGCCTCATAAGTATGATAGAACAACTGATTAAATTTCTACACCTGAACTCCAGAATCAAGTCCAGTATATTCAACAACATAAGCATCTCATACCGATGGATGAGCAGTAGTAGTTGCATCAAGCAACTTATCATCAAAAGGATTTTTTCCGTATTTAATTATTCTAAACTTCAATAAATAGGGAAGCTACTATATATCCTTGTAGCATGAATACGTAATACTGAAAGATGTTCATTGACTATGTAAGTTCCTGAAATATTTATAATAAATGCGTAGAAGGTCACCCTTTGTGCATCTTCTGTCTTCCATTTACAAAGCATGCCTACATAAACGGTGGTGATTCTACAATTGATGAAAGGTGATAATGAGTGGAAAATTGCCTGATAGTTCATGGAGATTATAGACGGGTTCCTTGAACAGATTAATCTCTCTTTCTTCGAAACTTCATGTGGATACCTCATCTGCTAGATTATTGCATGCCAAAAAAAGTGCCTAGAAATAAGAAAAAGAAGAAAGAAAGATAACATGATTTATTAAATAAATACAGTTTAGAAGCTTTACAAAAACTGAAAAATGGTGAGCTTATAAAGGAAGGAGGTAGGGAAGAATATGCACACCTGAAGATATCTCTTGAGATGTATAATTCATAGCTAGAGGCATGCAAACAGCAAAATCAAATGGCATGCACCACTCAGGTATATGAAACTGAGCTCTCCAGGCAATTCTGAGCATTCTAATCGCATGAAAGGTAACAAATAACAAGAACACATGTACAAATACTAAAGCAGAAATGATGTTATCCATCATGCCAACTCAGCCTGGCTGTGGAAGAGCCAAGAAAGGCCGGATCATTTGACAGAAATGGAAGGCCTTTTCCAAGAGGCTCATTCATTTTTGAAAAAGAGGGAGGAGCAAGCCAATGTATTAACTAATTGTCAGCCTTCGATCCAAGATTGTGAGCCGAACGTCATAGCAACCGTCGCATACTCATAGAAAACTCTTCCCACAAGCATGCAAGGCATCTTATCATGCTATTATAAAGCAACAGCAGAATAATTTGTCAATAATTTAAATCCAAAATTATAACAATCCAAATTTCTTGTTTAATATCTCAATAAATTTCACAATGTTCAACAAGCCTTACATTAAATTCAATAAGACTTTCAGTCTAAATAAAAGTGTGGAAATACTGCTTCTAATCACTCTTCCGTTCCTATCTTGTATCATCTTAATTTCTCAATATCTCTAAAAATAATAAAAATAGAAGGTAATGAACTAGACAGCCCAGTAAGCAATAATCATTTTTAATAGATTTCATCAGGCATTAAAGTAAATAATCATTTATAGAAAGTAATGCATATAAAGTTCATCAATTCGAAATCAACTTCAATTATGCAATATAATTAATGCTAAATTTATTTTTTTTTTAAATTTAAATTTTTTTCGAGATTTAAATTTCTTTCATTCTTAAATTCTTTTCATCAACCATGAGCTATGACTACATTTTCTCTGTGGCAGGGTTATAATACTGCGTATCTTCTTGCGGTGAGCTACGAATCATCTGATAGCAAAGTCCTTCGGAATCGCTGGTCTCTCCAACGGTTTGTCGCTGGTCTCGCTGGCGACATGTCGCTGGTCTCGCTGGCGACATAAACTCTGAGGACAAATCAATTGCCAACATATATATCCCAATTGGCGGGGTCCTTTACATAGTCAGGTTATCAATTAATATTATTCTTATATCAAAATTCTTCATAAATCATGTTTCATATTCTAATTTCGATAAAAAAATATATAATCATGTAGTATCGAAATCAATCAATATAATGCATCATGAAATCAATATGTTCGATCATGCTTCATCATAACATATCAAAATATGATATTTCATAACAAATATCATTCATCCAATTCATGCATCGTTTCACAAATCATATCAAAAAATATATTATAATTTATCGATAAATCTAGAAAAATAAAATATTACTTACCTTGAATGCGTTCCAATAAATCCATATAATTCTATAAATTTTTTTTCAAAATCTTTTTTTCGTAGATCATATCGCGATATTCTATGATCAAACATCCACAATCCTATACAGAATCAATTTTAATAAGTAGAAAGGATATGAACAATTAAGAAAGATGGAATTGATGGACACCCATATCCCATCGTCCAGATTGATCCAATCATCTAATTTCATCTAGTCAAAATCTAATTAGGACATAAACGATCCAAAACTTGACTATCAAATCAAATCAGATTCAAAGTTATAAGATCGAGGTTACTTCATTGGGTTCATGAATCAAGTAGAGAGAGAAAATCAGATGAGAGAGAATTCATGAGATACAATCCAAATTAATCAGGTGCCACAGTCAAACATCTCAATTGGTGTGATCAAAATGATCTAATCCAAGTCATGGTTAAATCAGGATCATGGATAATCAAATTGAAAAATATCGGGTCTGATCAAGGTGAGTGCCAGTACGCTGCCCGACAATCATGGATCAGGATTCTTCATCAGATCAGAAATATTAAAAAAAAATTCTCATTGATAAATCTTTTTAGAGAGAAAAATCAATCAAGAGAGAAAATAATTTTAGAGAGAGAAAATTCATCTTGAACTCTTCAGATGATATGATTCAACAAATCTGATCGATCAGATCAAATCATGCTAAAATTATCATGTGAATAATTTAATAAAATTATGAGAAATAGAATCTTAAAAAATATTAGGTCTGATCAAGGTGGATGCCGGTATACCGTCTAACGATCACAAATTAAAATTCATTATTAGGATCAATTTCAATTCATCATCGTTCTTCTCAAAATTCTAAAAATCTTAGGAGAGAGAAATACCTAGAGAGAGAATTTTAGAGAGAGAAAATGGAGAGAGACTAGAGAGAAA
>KE504839.1:897729-908149 GCA_000441515.1 Elaeis oleifera
AGAAATATCGGGTCTGATCAAAGTGAGTGCCAGTACGCTGCCCGACAATTATATATCAGGATTCTTCATCAGATCAGAAATATTAAAAAAAAATTTCTTCATTGATAAATCTTTTTAGAGAGAGAAATTGATCAAGAGAGAAATAATTTTAGAGAGAAAAAATTTTAGAGAGAGAAAATGCATCTTGGACTCTTCAGACGATATGATTCAACAATCCGATCGATCATATCAAAGCATGCTGAAATTATCATGTGGATAATTCAATAAAATCATGAGAATAGAATCTTAAAAATATTAGGTCTGATTAAGATGGATGTCGGTACACCGTCCGACGATCACAGATCAAATTCATTATTAGGATCAATTTCAATTCATCATCATCCTTCTCAAAATTCTAAAAATCTTAGGAGAGAGAAATAATCTAGAGAGAGAATTTAGAGAGAGAAAGTAGAGAGAGAAATGAAGAGAGACTAGAGAGAAGAAAGAGAGAGAATCTGTTTATTATTTTCTTCTTTTTTTCTTTTTTTCCTTCCTTCTTCCCGTGGCCTCCTTTGGGCGAAACAGATGATCATGTGGTCCCCTCCTTTGGTCGGCCGATCAGCGGCGCGACCGGCATGACGATGGCCGACGGCGAAAGGGCGATGACGGAGCGGCTCAGAAGAAATGAATCCGATGGTCGGTGGTGACCACCGGCGTCGGAAAATTGAGAAGAACAACAAAAAAAATAGGGATTCTTCCGTGATGGGCTTCTGCGAAGATTTTTCGGCGATCCTCACTGTTTTGCCTCGGGATTCTCAGGTGGAGGAAGAGAGAAGGGGTCTTCCCCTTAAATAGAGTCGGAGGGGAAGAGTTTGACTTCTCCCTGGTGAGCTTTCCGATGCTGTTTAAGAGCCGGTCGAGAGGAAGAAGACTCCCTACGGGAGTCTTCCTCAAATTTTTTTTTTTATGAGCCTTTGTGAGCTGGGTTTAGGGCTCAATCGGACCAAGTCATAACAGATGGAGTCAACGGCAAACAGACAATGCCTAACTGCATATACCCCTTGGATGATGCAGGCCTTAATATTCCCCTGAAACACAAAAATCACACAAGCATCAGCTGCAAATATCTAGGAAAGCTAAAGCATTTGAGCATCTGCATAGAAGTAGTGTGATGGAACAGATTAGCCTAGAAAAGAATTGATTGGCTCAAATATAAGACTAATTAGGATAAAACCCTGCACCAGCTCCTCAACATTAAACTTGTATTACCAAATTTCTAAACATTTGTCCAATCTTTGCATCTTTGAACATACAAGTACATGGTAGAATGACCGCTAGTTATAATACGATACCAGTATGTCATACTTGAACCCGATTCTACAGGCGACATATCAAAACCTCAAGGAAAAACTTCAGAGAAGAGATGACTGCCTTGTCCAAACTATTGTTTCATCAAGTCTGCATGACAAATCTTGATTCATCCTATTTGAAGCTCCGGCTTCCATTGTTCTTTCTGCAATGGTTAAAAGTTACAAGCAATCTTTCCACCATTCGACGCCTCTCCATAAAAGCTTAGCTGCAATTGCCAATAACAAATACAGGAAAACAGTATCAGCTTCGAATGCTACAACCTATACTAGACAGCTTAACCAACAAGGCCTGATGCTTAACAGAAATACGGAGGTTAAGAAAATTTAAAATTTAGGCAAGCATCACATGCAGACCTCTAGGAGAGTCGGGATGGAGTCCTCCAGAAACACCAGATGCACCACCGCATTTGCCAACTTCATCATAAATATCTATGCACATCCTTCGAACCGTGCTACAACCAAGCATAAACAGATTAGAGGAAAACGTTTGTCATGCAAGAATATATTTCTGGACTAATAATAACAAGAACAAGAAGAGGTAGCCCCTGCTAAGCTAGGGAGAGATTTTTGAACTTTTTAACAGTTATGCCTGCGGTGTACTTCTCATGGCACACTGCGGTGTACTTCTCATGGCACTGCATCTAGTGTATAACTCCGCTGTCCTCACAGAATTTATTGAAGTTAACAGACTTATTTTCACAACTTCTATCAATTTTAAGGCTTTGGATTCGTCATTCTAACTGATTCTCTATCTTCCTACTCAAGATTTCTGGAGCTAAAAAAAGATAGCGAACCTTTAGAAGATGCCAAGCCACTCAGAGAGTCCAGTGAAGCCAGCTCCGAGGACCGCATATCTCAAAAGACGCTCCTGCGAGAAGTGCGTTGTGGAAGAGAAGAAGACGAGGGGAGGGGAGAAGAGACTTTCATATCGGCGATGGAGGCAAGGACGGAGGTGGAGCGCCGGCGGCATGAGATGCGGCAAGCCCACCAGATGTTCGATTGTTTTCCCGCCATCTCCTGCACGTTAAAAGGCCCCGGGTCGTGGTATTCTACTGTTAGGTTCTGCCGTCCCCCCCGAAGTTTATACAAACCAACGGTACTCGCGTGCAACACACGAATCCGATCGGAAGGAATAAGTGCATGGGCAGGGTTACGTATTACACCTGACGTATCATAGTTTGAGCATGTATAAGCCATGACGACAAACTTCGTGTGAAAAAGTATCCAAGGAAAAACCTCGAAACAATTTCCTTTCGTGAAAGAACATCTTTTTCAGAATTTTGCAACATGTCGAGACAATCAAATGCTTGATATAAGCCACAATGAAGACAGATGCAACATACTGGATCCTTCACATTGTTCATGTATTACAGTTCAATAGTACGTCAAAAATAATTATCCTATGTTGCAAAGCGGATTTGAACAAGCATTGCAATTTTAGAGGCCTCTTTTGGGTAAACAAGTGGAGGCCCAATGACACAAACCATATGTTCAATACCAAGCTGATATAAGCCATGATTCAGGAATAATAAAAAAATCATCTCCAGATCTCTCATTTAGATGGGGATTGCTCCAAATGTGATGCAGGCCTCCCAATGCCATCGATTACCGTCAATTCTTTCTTCCAAGTCGCCACAACCTACTGATACTACCAGATGCTCAACCTCCATTTCCTTCAAATGCCATCAGCTCAAATTTCAGTCACATCAAGCTTTGCGAACAACAACATGCCGTTCTCTCTTATACTCCACCTCTTCCCTGAGGTGCATGATCAACAGGGCTCTCCTCACCTGAAGTATGCAATACATGTTACCAGATTATGATATCAGTTTCAAATGTAAAGAATCAATAAACAAAATTTTATTTCCAATGGTTTTCTCACAATGGATTCATTCATCCCCATCCTTGTAAGCTCATCGATCAGACGTCTTTCTGACATATGGCTTCCAATGCCCATCCTTCTCTTTATTTGGGTCTCAGCTTGCTGTTCATAAAATTAAAATAGAAGACTATTTAACTCACTACGGAAAGGGGGAAGAATTAAAAATGGAGCTCCAGAAGGATGGAGGTTCTTTTGACCTTGATCTCATTTGCAATCTCAGGAGTCAAATTCAAATGCTCATTGATTCCAGACCGGGCAGCATCCATGGTGGAAACGTTGAATAACCTGAATGCCTCTTCGACATGCTCTTGGGTAGCAACAGGGGTCCTGAAGATGCAGTTCATCAACACAAGATAGAAATGAAAGTACTTAATGCTACCAAAAAAAAGGTGTAAATCATGGTAAAATAGCATTATAAATTAATTTTAACGTTCCTGCAACCTATATGATAAGCAGTATTTAGATTTTCAAATATTTGAACTCATAGATCACTATGTAAGTTTTTAAAAGTGGCACTTACAGGCGCATCTTTGCGAGAGACTCGCTCAACCTTATTATAGCTTCAAGCTGCCTCACGGTGATCGGAATTGCAGCAGCCTTCCCTGTTTCATGAGCCTGCTGCCTCATTTTCTACATAGCAACAAAACATTAGAACTTAGAAAATAACAAAGCAGTCAACAGAACTGGCTTCTGAAGACCTAATGGGAAAGTGCACCTTGACCTTTGGTTGAATCTTAATGTACCTGTCTGATCTCAACATACTTGTTCTGCAACATTTCAGCGGCCATTTCTGATAGCCGCGGCTGACAGGTAACCCGGCAGTACTCTATGTACCTTCACAATTTAAAAATAAGTACTATGTTATAGTGAAAGTGTATAACCTTTTAATGAATATATAATAATAATAAATTAACAAATACAACATTATGCATATGACAGAGATCATTTATAAGTACCTCTTCAGCCAGTTTTCTCCTTCTACAGTATCAGTGTTCTTAGAGGCTGCAGCACCACTGGCATGAACTTTGATAATATGGCTGGCAATTCGCTGAATGAAAGAGAAAGATTTAGCAGCTGACAGTAAGATAAATTAAACTATCCGGTGAAGAATATCCATACCTTATCTTGGTCATACATTCTGATGTCTTTCACAATGAAGATCAGATCAAACCTAGAAAGGATGGTTGTCTGTAAATCAATGTTATCCTGTGCAGTCTGAAAAGATGAAGTTTCTTAGCAATCCATGTCCTGAGTGGATTTCAGAAAGACAAACATTATGAGGCACTATTGAAATTAACTCTTTGATCACAACCTTAAGATCATCATAACGCCCAGATGGAGGATTAGCAGCTGCAAGCACAGATGTTCTTGAGTTGAGTACTGTTGTTATCCCTGCTTTTGCAATAGAAATGGTTTGCTGCTCCATGGCTTCATGTATGGCAACTCTATAGACAAAAGAGAGGTCAAAAACATGGTGCAAAGAGTAAGATCTTCAAAAGAAATAAATACAAGCAAAGAACTACAAATTACAGAGAACAATAGATGGAATTTCATCCTCACTCCCAACATGCTTTACCTGTCTTCAGGTCTCATTTTATCAAATTCATCAATACATACTACTCCACCATCTGCCAAAACCATTGCTCCTCCTTCAAGATAAAATTCGCGCTGAAAAAAAAAAAAACAGGTTAAATTACTTAAGAAAAAAGCCTGGAAAGAAGTACAAATCAATAGCAAGAGTTGTATATAAGCTAAAAAAGCACAAATTTGATATGCATAATTATCCAATGAGTTCGTAATCTTACTGAACTACTGTCACGAATCACAGAAGCTGTAAGACCAGCAGCAGATGAACCTTTTCCTGATGTATAAACAGCCACTGGAGCTGTCTTTTCCACGAACTTGAGAAACTTCACATATAAAATGAAATGTGGTCAGACCACAGTCCTGTATCTAAGTATATTGACGAGCTTATTATGCTGCCCCAACTATGATACTAGCCAAAACAGATTGTGCTGAGTTTAAACAACAGAATATGGGCCAGTGATCCTAAAGCTAATTATTTATTTCAATAGATAAGCAGAACCAAAGTAACTTGAAGAACAAAATATCCCTGATAACGTCACAAAATAAATGAACACAATGTAGACCAATAAAAATCATGCAGAGATCAAGTTTATGCTTAATGAATACCTAGATATTGAAGTTCATGAGAGTTGGTACGGAAACAATATCAAATCATACTTAAATTTAAATATTTCTTGAGAAGATTTTATACCACATCCTGCCAGTACACATGATGATGAATATCAAGATATGTCTTCATGTCTTAATACAATTCAGGCAAACACCTTTTGAGCTGCCTGACCCAGGCCTTTTCATTTAACACAAGAAATAGAGAACTATGCTAAATATGTGCTTAAGGATGTACATACAGATGATCCTCGTGTAATTAAGGGCATAACATAGGCAAAAGAAATATCAAAAAAAAATCTTACTCTGAAAACTGTATTAAGCTCGACTATTCACAATACCAACCTGTGATTTTGCAGTGGATGGATCACCCAAGAGCAATACATGGATATCCCCTCTTAACCGTACACCATCTGGTAACCTCTGTATTAAGGAAGGAATTAAATAAATTTTAGGAAATTATGCTGCCAATGAGTTCCACAAAATTCAATACCTTCTTGATCCCCCAAATAACAAACAAGCAAGTGCTTTCTTGACATCAGAATGGCCGTATATTGAAGGAGCAATCATGGAGCATATCTTAGCATATGCATCGGGTCTTTGAGCGAATTCTTTAAATTCTAATTCCTGTCCAAAACACAATCATCATTTTCCTAACACAAACTATAAGCAGAAAGACATCTCAGTGGAGAAGGCCTACCTCATCTAGTGTGAAGGTAGACGGACCAGTAGAATTTGTTTCGCGAGTTTGTTCCAACCCAACAACTCTAATATAAGGTTGTTTAACTCCCACTGCTCCTTTCTGGCTGCAAAAGACCCAACAAACAGTGGCATAAAAAGTCTTATATTTTACAAACTAAGCTTAAACAAATACTTCAATCGTATTCTCCTTACGCCGCAGAAGCTTGGTACACACTATAAATGCCCATGACTGTTAACCTCGTGCCAGGTACAATAGTTTGAACCAAATGGCGATCCACTGAGAGAAGCATGTTCCTTGGAAGCTCCCCAGTTGGAACATCCTTAAGATCAAAAGGTCATATAACGTCACAAAAGACAGAAAGACAGAACCATAAAGTTTTTAAGCATCGTCTTCACTTTAGGCTACCAACCTCAGGATTTTCCTGCAATTTAAGGGTCTGCAGATCTACATACTTGCTCTTGTCCGGAGCCACAATCCAAGGATCTAAAGGGCAAGGCTCTTCTCCAGCCTACAGAAAAGAAGCCCATCAAGCTAGCAATCAAGAAACACATCAACAAATACAATTTTTATTATCTAAGAAAGATGATATTTTTGATCAAAGGGTACCTGAGGAACATGGTCACATGATCGGGGAACAATGGCACCACCCAGCCCTGGCCGGCAAGGGACTGTCTTGATGCTCTTACAATTCTTGCACATCAGTGTCACATACGTCGCCTTGGCCTTCACCCTCGAAGCCGCAATTGCTATACCGGCAATCTTTACAAGCTTCGACATGTACTCAGCCTAAGCCCGATGACACATGCCCAATTAATTAAGGAATCAGAAATGAATAAAGGAAGGAACTGTGGGAATTGTTGAGCGAAATACTAACCCCAATAGACCTCATCGACACCGAATTCTCCTTGGAAGAGAGAAAGACCTGCACATCCCCTGTGACAGGCTCCTCCATCTCCCCTGTCTCAGCCGCAACCTTCGATCTCAGGCTTGCAAGCACCTCGGCAGCTGCACTTTCGAACTGGGTATCGGAAAAGGAGAAGCCCTTTCAACTATAGCAACGAAAGCAAAGCAAGAACCACATCCCTAGATAACAAAACCCTAGCTTTTCAACGAAAGTGAGTTGGAGATTTGGGAAAAAGCCTACCAGGGGCAAGTACTCGGCCGGGGACTTGCGGATCTTGTCGGAGAGCACGGCATCGAAGGCATCAAGGTCCTCCATTGCCACCGTGAGGCGGTCGGGGTTGTGGACAAGGCTTTCCCTGTGAACGCAAACATGGAGATCAGAGGAGAGGGAAGGCGAGAAGATGAGGATAAGGGAGGGGACTACTGAGGTCAGTTACCGGTAGGGAAAGTCGCCCTTGTCGCCATTAAAGCCGCGGATGAATTCTTTGAACTTGCGGAGGGCGGAGTGGCGGGTGAGGGAGCCCTGGTCGGGATCTCCGCCGCCGCGGGAACTGCGCCTGGTCGCTGTAGAACACCGCCCCTCGTCCCAACCCGACATCTCTCTCTTTCTCTCTCTCGATTTCGATCTCGCTCGCTGGGGCGAAAAAGACCGGCAGCTTTCCCTCTAGGTCTAGAGACGGGTGTCCTCGATGTTGTTTTGGCGGGAAGAAGGGCCTTTTGGCGGGAAACAAGGTCGATGGCGGATCTGATGAAACCCTTGCCGTGCGTTTTATGATGGATCGTAGCAACCCAAATTGACGCGATCAGAGGACTTGCTGGAAAGGCCCGTTGGGTCTGTAATCTTGCCCCACTGGTCCGTCACCTCTTTTGCCCCTAGAATAGATGAATTGGCTAGGGTTTATGTGGAGGATTGCATGGAGCAAATGTTATCTGTTCATCATTGATTAGAGATTTTTTTTTTTTTTGATTTAAACGGCATGGTTAGATGGCATTCGAGTGGATACAACCTACAGTATTAGCATGAAAACATCTTGTAATTAGAATGTAACCAGCTAGGTCAACATGCAACAAAGCCTTGGTGGTCGGCCACGTTTGCTTGATGATTGACATTCTACTTAGAAAAAAGAGACCGCTATCTCTGCCGTGTCAAGGGGCATACTTATGGATGCATGGCCCGTGAAATGGCCGCCATCTCCTCCATCCTCATCCAGCTCTGCAATTTTAGCAGTCATATCATTACCTCCTGTTGCCCGTACAGTGGCATCTACACCCTTTTTGAGCCTGTGTGGAATCTAGATGGAGTTCGTCAACATCTATGATATCGACATCTACGATTCAGCATCTATGATTCAGCATAACATGAACATCGACAGCTACGATTTAGCATAACAAGGAGACAACAGGGGTATTGTACATGAAATAATGACCCTATTTGTACTGCGCTGTGCTGTACCTATAAGTGGAGTAACTATTGTATAAGCAATGTGCTTTGCTTTGCTGCACTTTAAATTGAAACAGAGAAACATGTTTAGTAATAACTACTGTGATGTAAAATTAAGTAAATAAAAATAATTGACTGTTTGGTAATAACTATTGTGCTATGTTATTCTATCTTTTGGAGAAAAAATTATGAGTTTGTTAAAAATAAATAGTTTGTTGACAAAATATTTAATCTAACCATACAAACCCAATGCAATTCTATCACGAATATCATCGATACTTGATGTAGGATTTTCGTCATCATTTTGCACATTTTTTTCAAACTCTTCTTGAGGTACAAAATCAGGATTGGCATCAATAATTAAAAAAGCTGTGTCATCAAATATCATCCTCCAAATATAATCATGTAATGCCATTGATATTATGACCATATTAACTTGTGTTTCCAATGAATAGTCAGGTATTCTATGTAATAACTTTCGTCTTATTTTTCAAACATCAAAAGTTCGTTTTTTCAAACAACAAAAGTTCGTTCTATGCTACTTCAAAAAGAATAAAGTTATAAATAAATATTATAAAGTTAATAAAATAATTTTGTTTTTTAACATAATAAAATACTTTCTATTTAAGAAAAAACAACTCTTAAGATGTTTTGTAGAGTGAAAGATAATATATCTAAAATCAAAATATTCTGATTGTTCTTAAAGTAAAGTATTAAAAAATTTGAATTATCAAACAACGGCAGGGCCAAACAACGGCAATGTCGAACTAAATTTGGTGGTGGTAGATGTGCCGAGGCTAAGCGTGGTGCTGCTTGTAGTGCGTGACGATTGCCTCCTCAAGGGTGGCGAAGGAGAGGAAGTGGAGACGGAAGGAGGTGATAGCAGGGAAAGGGTGCAGGTAGGATTTTAGGAGTTTGAGGTTGAAACGTGAGGCCTTCTTCCAAATTGCTTTGATATCCATGTATTGGATAAAACACAAACAAATGCGGGACGCATCTTTGTGCTTCGAATTGTGGCCCAATTGGTATGGGGCCTTGGCTCGGACTTGGATAGCCTCACAGTGATATTGTCAGGTTGGGCCAAATAAGTAGATATCAAGAAATTTTGAGATTGTGCAAAAAACTATAAAATTAAAATATCAAATAATTCATATTTAATATTTAATGAATGAATTTATGATCATAAACAAAATTCTTTGGATTGAGAGGGGATTTATAATTTTAAAAAATTTTGGGATTGGATTTAGCTTTATAAGCTTGGGTCACTAATGTAATTAACCAAATATCTAAGCCAATCTTTTAGATCAAAATAAGAGATGCACCTAAAATAAAAGTCGACTCCGATTCTTATATTTAAATGAATCAAATAATAATAATAGAAATCATTCATTATGATTTTGATTTCGATTATAAGTAAATGTTTCGGTGGATATAATCATTCCGATTTTCATCCTTATTAATTTAAATTTTGATTCGGATCATGAATCAAATAAATCTTTATTATTAATTTGCAACCTTTTGTGATGGGATGGAAATATATATATATATATATGCTCATGGATCCATCAATTAGTCACACACTATGCATACATTACTTTGTACATATAATCGCAACTTTTTTGAAAATTGCATACAATCATAGCTTTCGGCACCTACAAATACCTTTGATGTTTAATATACTTCCAAATATTATGATTTTTAAGAAAAAATATAATTTTGTGAGCTACGGATTTGATTAGAGCAAATGCATTAATTGCTATTGACAATACTTATGGCGGCATGGATCGTATTGCACGAAGGTTAAGATTGATAGGGCTCTACATGCACAACGGTGATTTGATAAAATGGGTGGATGGTTGAGATCATATTATGGCTCTATACGTATCACCATTGTATTTGATTATTTTGAGATCTATATATATGGATGATTCAAATGTTTGAAATGTTAA